>JANHGB010040262.1:81252-148752 GCA_026283785.1 Coracopsis vasa | reverse complement strand
TTGTAGGCTTACCTCTAAGGTATAGATGTACTGTGTAATTCACTAAAAGACTGAGGAAGGAAATATCTGTTCCAGGCTAGATTCTCCTCTCATGCTTATATAACTTCAGTGTGAACCTGAGTTAGACAATGCATCACATCCATAGCAAACTGGTATAAGTGAAAGGAGAAAAAGGCCCAGTATTTTTAAAAATCTGGGGCATGAGTGTGTGTGTGTAAAATATGTTCAAAACCAGACTGCTTTTTGGAACAATCTAGAGAACATTTCAGCAATGTGGTTTTTGCTGATGTATTGCACAGTGGTGTAGCATGGCAGCCTAATCACAGCAGTCATGTCACACTACTTCACTGACTTTCAATTGCCTTGCTTGCCCTGGCCTACACACAATTGCAGGCTGTAATGTGCATAAAAGGACTCAGTGTTGCTTATCTTAACTTTATGGAGATCCTGAAAATGTGAAAAAAAGATTATTGATCACAGCTGCCCCTTTCACCACCTAAAATGTTTTTCTCAGATGATGCTACCTGCCATCATCTAAACTAGCTTTTGGCTGGCCAGTACTGTCAGTGGTTATAGCAAATACTAATGGGATTAGAAACAACAGCTCAGAGAGGAGCCGAAGCAATACAGGTTTGTGCATGGCTGTGCTGTGTTTTGTTCTTTTGAATGCTCTGACAGAGCTCCTACAGTACATGACACACACAGAGAGAAAAATATCATACCTTTTGGGAAGCAGTGGAAGCCAACCTTAACTGAAGTTTTTTTGATTGGAGTACAGTCTTTCATACATTTCAGTACTGGGTCAACAGAGTAGCACATAGATTCCTCTCCATCAATAGTAGGATTTCGATTCAGCTTCACATAACTGCGCTGCAGCTTGCACCCTAAGAGAAAAAGGAAAGGTAGTTAAAATTGTAGAAATAAATCCCAATCGATCCTTGCAGTAATAAAGGTCCATATTTTCTCTTCAGCTTTTATTAAAACACAGATGTCTGACAAACCATTTTCACAGTAGTGAGGTTATCAAGATAGGGTGATAATAAGTCGGGGGATAGAAGAAAGACTCTGAAAGGGGAGCTATTTTTAATATCTAATTGCACAATATAACCCAAATGGAATCATGTATACCCAGTTTTTTAGAACTACATAATACACAGAAAATAACCTCTCATGTCTGAACGCTATTAAGAATAGATACTGCAAGCACAATGGCTACTTCATTGCATTAGGAAAAATGTCAACTGTAGTGAATGGATTAAAAAAAAAAGCCGCATTTATATAATAACATCAAGGATAATTTTTGTATTGGATGATTTTTATAATGCTGCAATTATCTCACTAGAAAGGTATAATGTAACTTAACAGGATCCCAGATATAACTCCGTTTCATGGCACACAGATAAGTACAATTCTGCTGCCACTGAAGTCAAGGAGAAAACAACCATTAACTTCAATGGGGTTATCTCAGGTCCAAGGTAAATGCAGACCTCCAGAGCAAAACTGTACTGATGTTATGGAAGGCCATCATTAGTTGTCCAGTTATATGTGAAAGTAAGCTCTGTTACAGTAAGAGTATTTCTAAATATTTCCCTGAAATTGCACCCTCTGATGGTGCAGAGCAAAAATGAAATTTTGTGCACTCTGAAAATATACATAAACTTCAAATCTGACACTACATTCATAGTCTGCAACTGGTTTGATTAAATTAAGTATCCAGACAACAGCTGAAACCGCTTTGATTCAGTGGTGAAAATCACACTTCTTTCAATAGGAGCAAGATTAGGCCTGATTTTGCCTCTCCATGAAAAAAGCTACTCAGTGTAAGAAATTATAGTAGAATCAATTATTTAACATTGAACTGTTCATGAGACAAAGACTTTTGCTGTATTATATATTCTCTATATTCACAGGTAGTGTTTTAATCAGACAGTGGTTAATGAAGTTAAAATGGATATATATTGCTATTGTCTTTTCTTACTAAAGAAGATATCTGCTGCTTTTTTAAAAAAAATGTTTCCTAGCTATTGGCAGAGGAAAAGTGAAATTGTTTTCTCTGCAAACATAAAGTGTTTTCAGTTCTACTCACCACCAGAGCAGGATTCTTCTAGCAATACCCATGAATGGACAAATGTAGACCAGCTGTGTGCCAGCTTATGATTTGGCATTAGGAGTTCGTTGTGTTTTTCTCTGTCATTATTTCCACAGATTCCACAGGTCTTTCCTCTCATCCATGAAGCAACAGTAACCTATAAAATAGCACATCTTTGTAGTGAATACTGAAGTGTTGGTCTGTTACATTGCCAAGGTACGAAACTGAAAGAAAGTAGTAACCTTGAAAGTAAGCCAAATACCTTAAGGATCACACCATCAAAAGTCACTTTCTTCAGCCCATGTGTTGGAGCTTCCACGGTAACTGTTGTCTCATTTTTAGAAATTTTAACATTGTCTGTAAAAATATAGTGAATCATAAGGTGATCTGTTTAATTTCAGATTAATGGAGAAACTGAGCACAAAATACACCATAATGCATTTCCTTCACAATGATAATTTTGCTGCTACAGTGGGATTTTTTTTTTGACAGAAAGCAAAAATAAGATAAATTATCTCTTTATGTGTAAAAATATTCTACTGCTGTTACCTATAGTTGGATCTAACTTTTGTATCCAGTCTGCTAAGTCTCGAAATGATAATGACATTGCTGGTGCTCCAGCTAAGTAGCTGAAACAAAGCATCTAACTGTGACAATTTTTTTCTAACTAACCACCAACCTGGACATATCACATGTATAAGAAAGGGCTTTATTTACCTGCCAGTTGTGGTGGAGGAAGGTAAAAGTGTATATACTATAGGAAACAGGAATGTAAGTCAGTACAAATCTTAAGAAAGTAAAGCCTAGATTTTATTTTATTTAATCCAACTTGTATTTTCCTTACATTGAGATATTTCTGTGGAATTTGTATAAAACATCTTTAAGATATTTAGTTTCTGGGTAAGTTAAGTCCTGGAAAAGTGAGTATCACAGCTTACCTTTTTCATACTCGGAAACTCCGCTGTGTGATAGAACTGGTTCTTCATCGCATGCCACAAGGAGAGGTGAATTTGCAGCAGGATAGATTGCGATGTTCCTTCAGAGAAATAAAAATAAATTAAAAAAAAACCCAAACAAACCCACAAATGTGGTTAATTTAAAATATGAAAAGTAGAGATATTTGTGACCAAAGCTAGCTGAGAACCAACTTGAGTATCTGATCTTTGAATGAAAATTCATTGGGACTTTGGGTTTTGAGATTCAACCTTTAAAGAAAAGACAGCATGGGGACATAATAAGCACATTATCAGATAATGGCATCTGTGAAATAGAAGACAAGAGCAACTAAACAAAATGTCTCAGACGAGTATTCCTTCTGGAAATCCTTTTTTTCTTCAAATATCTAATTGCAAACAAGTTTTACCTAGGACCTACAGGTTTCCCATCGCCAGACTAACTCCCTAAAACTTTATACCTAATTTCTGAGCCCTGAGTATAAACCACACTTACACTGAGGATGTATTTATGTGAACCTCTCTTGAGAAAGACCGAGGATCAACATTTCTCATAGTAATAATGAATTTTGGGCGCTCAGTACAGTCTTGGGCCACTATCAGGTTGCAGCTTTTATTGAAAGAATATGTATGGCTCACATGGTCGAATGTTTTGAAATCTCCCTCTCTGACTTCACATGTGGCTGTAAAACAAAACCAGAAAAGAAACCGCAGATGTGACAGTGGCGTATGTGTTGCTGCAAAGTATTGAAAGCTACCTCTATGAAATTGAAATACCCAGCAAACAGGAAAGAAACTTCATCATCTCCTTGGCAGAACCTTTCAGTTCTGCCAGAGTGTGTAAGGACAGGATAGCACTACAGAATAATGACCAGATACAGATATACTCGTACTGATATTCATTACATGCTTAAATTCACAAAACCACAAAATTCTAGGTAACAGGAACTAAATCATAGCAAATTCTTGACAAAATAAAAATAGTAACTAGATATGATAAAAATTAGTTCATAGTTCCCACAGAAGTGCTAGGCACCTACCAGATAGAGACTCATATGACTCCTTTATGAAAAACATAAGGAGGGCAGAAAATACGTGATCTGTCCTGTACCATCACCTGACGTCTCTCAATGCAGAGATGGCACCTTCTTAAAAGGGGCAAAAAGAGAACCCCTAGTCCTCACAGACAGGAGTGATTCCTGAACTCTGAATATTTATATCAGTTTGGAGTCTCTTCATTCATCTGCCAACAAACTTGCTTATAAGTGAAGGAATGAGCTGTTGAGAAAGCAGGGCTGAAGATGCTATGTTTCCCTATAAGACCACTACAAGGAAAGGCAAGGCTCATTCATGGCAGAGGATGGATCTACAAACATTGCTTATTCATGAGACAAGCATATAAATAATATTTACATTGATCTTCTTGTGCTATTTGTGAAGCTATTTCAGGAAATAAATTCCAGGCAGTGATATCTCGAGCCTCGTAAGTTGGAGATGGGCCTAAGGGCAGAGTGAATGGCACTCGGAGTGCCTGATAGTAAAGTGTTACCTGAAAAAGCAGAAATAAAAATACATTAAGATAAATTGAACCATATTGCTCAAGATATGACTGCAAACAAATAAGTCTCTTATCTTGAAAAAAACATCTTGAAGATGCATTTATACAATTGCAGTTGTGCTAGTCTCTCCAGGATGCACTCAAACCTAAATGTTTTGTGAGTAACCATTGTCTTCTCTTCTAGTCACACTTTTAGAGAAATTGCTAAGGACATTGGAAAGTAACAGACATAGATGAAATTTAAATGATATTGAAGTGACTTCTTAAAAAATAAGGCATCAAATTAAGTAACTGAATAAGTTGATGGATGTGTCTGGAAAAGTGAACTGCATCTATTACAGGCTGAAAATTGGCATGATGAGCAGGTGAGTGTTGGGGTAAGATCCCTCACTGTAGCTACAAGTCACATTTACCAAAACAATCAAATTAATGCCTACTGTGCCTGCGTCTTCATTATCATATATTAAAGATCCTGTAAGACTGAACCACCATGGAAGACACACTAATTTCTCTATGTGTAAATAGCTAGCTGTTACTAATTTGCCAGAGATCCATAGGGAAAAATTTTCAAAGCAGTGCAGGGGGATTTGGTGGACAAGGACCAATTAATCAGTGGGATTCCGCGGATCCAACCTGTGCAAGCTGCTCTGAGAGTGTAACTAACTGCTCCAGTTTGGTTAAGGCAGGGTTGTATTTGTGGCTGTCATAACTTGCTCAGACCTGTCTCATCAAGCATGGTTACTGCAGATGTGGGACTTGAATACCAGCACAAATAGATGCTGCATATGGTTGCGACAGAGTGCAAAGCATTCTCAAGGCCTCTGTTATCTGCTCTGGGACCCTCACACATCACACAGAACGAGTCATGCTGGGTAAAATGAGTAAAGGTGTGAGTGCAGTGCAGTCATACTTGGGACGATTTGGGCCCAAGTGTTGTTCTCAACATGGAAACAAGGTATTTGGCTACAGAGCCTGATTTTCGACTTATTGATACATTGCACCAAAGCAATACAAAATCAGAAGTACTCTTGTATATATTTCAAATCCATGTAATGTAGTTAGGCATATATCAGCTTGCCTAAAAGGGAATGTTTTGGGGTTTTCTCTTTACGTTAAATGTCGAAATATTATTAGTTGAAAATCCATCCAAGGTAGGGAAAAGGAAAATAAAAATTGACATGTACCCCAGGAGCTTTAATTACTGCATCAATTGTGCGTGGAGATGTTGCAGCCGCCCTTACTATAACTTCACGAGATGGATTTCTCTGATGTGCTTCTGAGAAGCCCAACACAAGTGCTGCACCAGGAACGTATTTCATGAATCTAGAGATAAACAAGATGTGACAAACTCAGGTACTTGAAGAAATGCAGATGTGAGAGGATGAGGACTACCTGCAGTTCTGAAAAATCAGGGAAACAATGGACAAACTGACAAGTCAAAGAAATAATACTTTGGGTCAAATTAAATGGTTGATTTTTACCTGGAGGAAACACATTGGTTTGATTCTGCTCATTTTAACTGGTTACTTTTTGAGATTGAATAGAGAACATTTCAAAACAAAAAGACATTTTGAACTGGAATATCAAATAATTTAATATGAAAAATAAAATTAACCATGTCAAGCTTTTAAATATTTGAGGTATCTTAGGATTTTCATGTAGAGAAAGTAGAACACATTCAAAAAATACTTTTGTGGAACTTAAAATTCTTTTTTCCATCCAGAAAAAAAACCCAAACATGTTTGGGTTGAAAAAATTCATCCAATTCTGTCAGTGTTTTTATAAAGCCAACTAGAGTAAGAAAAGCAAAATAACTTAGGAAAGAATAAATTACATACACTGAGCTTGTCTTTTTTATCCATGATGGAAGACTCCGCCATTGCACCTTCAGCTGCACAGCTGGCTTCCTCGCCAGTTTGCCTGTGGTAGCTGTGGCTGCTATCTTGTAGTCCCGGCACTCCTTGCCCCATCTCAGTCTGGCCTTTACAAACAGGGAAACAGTCAACCAAATTTCATAAAAGAATCACAGAACCATTCTTGGCCATTTCAAGATGCAAGTTTTAGTTCTTTCCTGAAACTTTATGCTGATCCTTAATGTTTCCAAGTCTTTCTTTTCCTATAAATAAACTCACAGAGAATTTTTGACTACATCTGGAAAAATCTGTGGCATAGTAGAATAAGTTTGCTAGGCTGTGCGGAACTACACGTATATATGCCTGTCTTAAAGCAGCTCATGAAACATCAGGTTTCTCATAATTTCAATATTCCTTAGACTTGGTAATTTCAGAATCAACATGTATTTTTTCTTTTTAGAAGACTGCACTATAATTTCTAGTAGCCTTCCCCGATACTTCTTGATGTATCCTAAAAGTCAGTATCTTTTTTTGCAGATTTTGAAGTGGCTGAGTTTTTTTCTTTTTTATTTTTAATGCAAAAGCATAGTGAAAGATAGGAACATTTTCTGAAATTTCATAAACTTTGTGAAACATTTCAAAATATGTATGTTTTTCCTGTCTAGTTTTCCTAATCATCAGGTGCTCTGTACTTAAAAATCTCTGGGCTTTTAGATGTCACTCTGAGCAAAGCTGCCTGTGTGCTTACCTGTGCTTTTAGAGGCAGTATTACAGCATCAGCACATGCTTTCCAATTGGTTTCAGCCAGCTGAACCACAACTAGCTGCACATCAACTTTGGCAGCATCAGAACGAACATATGCTGTAGCTTGATAACCTTGATTTCTGTTGTCACTCCTTACTGCCTGTGCCACAATCGTAATGCCAGGTGGAATTACATCTCCAAGGAAGTTGCACTGAAAAACAGCCCCGAACCATCTGCGTTTAAATATTTCTTTGTATACACTGGAGATCCTACAGTCCAGTTTATGTGTGCTGATAGCAGGAAGCAGCTCTCATCCTTCATCTGTTTAGTTTGAAGTGTTTCTATAACGCCAATATTTAAGGATAAATTTGGTTGAAATTTTGATTGTTTCATTACCACCAGGAATTTTTAAAGACATGGTTGTTTTGATGAGGGATCCAAGACTCTTCCAAACTATCTCTGTGCACACAGTAAGATTTTGTTCATTTTAATATTTTAAATAGTTGCCTAAATACATACTAGGTATATTCATAGCAGTATACACATTGACAGCATATTTTACTCTACTGCAGCTCCTTCAAGCCAATTGATTATTTTGAAATCCTTCTCAGTAGCAGAGTTCCCATAGACATTACTTGCATTTGCAGAGCTATTTATTCTATTCTTATGTATATATATTTTCTTAGTACAATTATAGTATACTAAGTGTGTAACAAGATTAAGATGATCTGGGCTTAATGGAACTTTACATTTACCAATCAGTAATGAAAATGAAGAGTCTGATTTTAGTTATGCACTTCATGTACTCATGACCTCAGGTCTACATCTAAATTAGGTGGACTTAAGTTTAAAAAAATCTTTAAATAAAACCTATTTTTCCCTCCCCATTTTTACTTTGATGCAATTTATTTTTCATTTGGGCTTTCATAAGAAAATTATTTCCCTTTTAAATTACAACTCCATTCCCTTCAAGTTTCATAATTTCCAAATCCAGGATTCCACATACACAAACACCTTTAGGAATTAAGGAAAATATACCCAAGAAACCAGCAAACAAAACCCTGAAATCAAGGGAATTTGGAAAAAAAATTTTTATAGGGTGAAAATATCTCAATGGACTTCGGCTTTGAACTTACAAAGTTGACTTCAGAGTACTTTCTGAGCCTAGCTCAGAAAGGTTAGCTGTTCAAGTGCTCGTTTGAGCTCCACCTCAGCTGGTTCAAGTGCTACCACATCTGAAGTTCTTGCTCTGCACCCAGCAAAGCCCAGCTGCTTGTTTACACCAAACAGGTAGTAGCAGTACCTCATGTGTTAGGCTGCAAACTCGGCTGTGGTGGTTGCTGTCTCCTCTGCTCACATGCTTCCTCTTTGAGCTGCGGCCAGTATTTTCTCCATGGTGGTGGCTGCTGCTGCTGCTGCTGCTGCTGCTGCTGCTGCTGTTGCTATGGCTGCTTCCCAACTTAGAGGAAGATGACGATGAGCTGCTTGATATCTTACGATCTGGATGCTAAGAAACAAGGTTAAAAAGCTCTGACATGGCCTCTAATTTTACAAGTATAGACATCAACATCAGAGTCATTAGCCTCCCTCTGTAGGTAACAGGTAAACATATCTAGAGTGTTATTTTTATTATCATATGCAAACATGAAATACGTTGAATGGGAATATGCCTTGGATCCATCTGCATCTCTGCTTGATAGGAAGGCTGAATAGACAGTGACTGCAAATGGCAACATCACATTGCCCATGAAAACTGACACTATAGAAATATTAAAGAGATCACAGATTAGTGAAAAACACTGTAAGTCATCTTCCTGTTTCACAAGCAGGATACATAATAACCTGAAGGATAACACCTACAAAAGCCAGTATGTTGTCATCCTAAAATATACTTAAAATACCTTTGTGACATAACGCATACTGAATCTTGTTTCTGATACAGTCCACATACCTGATGATTTTTAACATGATTGCCTAAAAACTTTGGACATGGTTATTCCCATTGGAAAATCCTGCTGGTTTATAATTCCCCCCTGGTCCTTGTTAACTTTAATTTTGACTGCATTGCATAGCATCTAGCCCAAAGGTCTCCAGACCCAAATTTGAGGATTGCAAGTGCTGCAACAACAGAAGGATATAGTATAATTGTCTTTTAGTAATAAATCTGCTTTTTTCGGCTATTGTCAATGTTTTAGTGGACAACATGGAACTCTCAATTGAAATGAAACAAAGTTCTTCAGTAACATGCTTGTTCATATCAACTGTAGCCATCATGGGAATGTACACTTGAATTAGGGACTTACCCAATGGACTTTAGCAGACCTGAAACGGAGCTGGTATACTTTCGGAAGGCGGTATTCCTGCAAAATTCCAAAAGAAGTTATTACCTACAGCTCAGTAAGGATCACCTCCCAGCAGAAGCCAAAGCATTAGAAAATTTTACCCGTTCTGTAGAAACATCATTACTGTGACTGTTAAACTGGGACTTGACACGTTTCATCTCAGCTTGTCTGTCATATTTGCTATGGCGATGGAAAGCACCAGTGCTTTCACTGCTGCTGCTGATGCCGCTGCTGGTGCTTCTGCTGCTACTGCTGCTACTCTGTGTTTTACGCTTCTGTTCACGGTCACTTCTCTCTTCTTCAGGAGCACTGACAAGTGGAAATGGTGTGGTCTTGGACGGCTTCTTAGTCTTCTGCTTTATATCGGATGCTTTGCTACTGCTGCTGCTACCTCTGCTGCTACTGCTGCTGCCTTTGCTGCTGCTACTACTGCTTCTGCTGCTCCCCTTGCTACTGCTACTCGGGCTTTTGCTGCTACTACTGCTGCTCTTGCTGCTGCTGCTGCTACTACTGCTGCTGCTTTTGCTGCTGCTACTACTGCTACTGCTTTTGCTGCTACTGCTGCTATTACTACTACTGCTTTTGCTGCTGCTACTACTACTGCTGCTTTTGCCACTACTACTGCTGCTTTTGCCATTACTACTGCTGCTTTTGCTACTACTACTGCTACTTTTGCTGCTGCTGCTACTACTTTTGCTGCTGCTGCTACTACTTTTGCTGCTGCTGCTACTACTACTGCTTTTGCTGCTACTACTGCCACTACTACTGCTACTTTTGCTGCTACTACTACTACTTTTGCTGCTACTGCTACTGCTTTTGCTGCTGCTACTGTCACTACTACTGCTACTACTGCTTTTGCTGCTGCTGCTACTGCTGCTACTGCTGCTGCTGCCACTGTCCCCAAAAGGGTAGAATTTCTTTTTTTTGGCTTTGGACTCTCTTCTTTTCAGATTTATCTGAGTGTCTCCCTGTGACGCTCTGTTGTCGGAGTCGCTGCTGGAGGGGCTACTTGCTGCACTTTCGGCACTTCCACTGGTGCTGCTGGCACTGGATGATGAGCTTCTGGCTTTTCTTATCCCCTGGTAAATGGTATCATAGGAAAAACAAAGTTATTTTTCTGTGCTCCTGAAGAAAACTGTAAGTAAAATCAGATACAGAGAGCTACAAATCTCTCTGCTGCCTTAGGAGACAAGACGAATGCCTGATAGCATTCTTGCAATACATCACAAGAAGGCAAATTTATAATAACATGTTAAAACTACACAGAAGTAGAAGAATACATCAAACGCTTTTGTGATATGCAACATGTGTAGAAATTGGTTATCATACAGTTACACGGAACATGTGATGACACTACCATAGCTGTTATATATCAGGGCAAGTTGTCTAGGTATGCGTTATTCCTTTTTGCTACAGTTACAGTGCTGGAAGGAATGGATAACCTTTTTGGGCGCACAACTATTTTGTGTCTTACAAGAGGTTTTCAGAAATGCCTAGAAAACCAACCTGCACTTTCTAATGTCCTTCACATGCAGAAGAAATGAATGCAAGCAAAAGACCTGCAGACAGACTGTGTACCCAAAGCCCTGTCTTTATTTTCCAACTTTTTTATACTATCTAAGCAAAGAAAGATACTTAGTTAAAGAAATACAAATAACTAAGTTTTGTGTAATGTCTCCCACAAATCTAGAAGTGGATTTTTATGGTAGTACCTGGTCATAAGCATCATCAAGGATTTTCTTCACTCTTTTAAGTGTTTCTTTTCTGGAAGGTGCTTGTTCCTCTGGATCTTCAAATGTTACTAAACGTACCATTTTTGTAGGAGCTTGGTCTCCTGCTTGAATTGTGACTTGTAATTTTTCAATAGGCACCTCTGTGTAAACTGAAATTACACAGCAATTAGCGTTACTGTTACTATCAGCAACTGAGAGATGGCATAAGCCATTTTTGGCTATAATTTTTTTTTAGCCATTCTTTCCCAGATGAAAAAGTGCATGGTCACTGATTATTTTTGGTATTCAAAAAACTTTATTATAAAATTTCTGTAACAGCTAAAGCACATACTGGCAATAACTAAATTTTTAAATATTAGCACGATACTAGATTCTTTTCAAGTCAATAAACAGGATGGTGAGCAGATTTAAGTCAAGTGCTTAACTACATAATGTAGTATGGGATAGTGAATTAGGCATCATGGAGGAATTGAGGCTCAACTCTTGAATAGTAAAGAATGGCCCAATGGTTAGGCCATTCATTTTGATACTTAGGAAATCTAGATTTGGTGGCCTGCTGTGCTTTCCCTTCTTATGGTCATGGATTAAGACATTAAGGACTAGATCCTGGCAGGGTTAATCCATAATTCCCTTTAAGAGTCTGGTTTTTAGAGTGTAGCTACAGGACACTGCATCAGATCTGTTGCCCATGTCCAATTGCTCTGTGCCTGAATCCCAAATCCAGTGATTCAGGACTTATCAGACACGCTCTTCAAGCACAGATCAGCTCTGCTTTATGCCGACCATGCTGAGTGGCATTGCTATGAGAGGTGGGGAATCGCTGCTCAGATGAGTTGGGGAGAAATGGATTCCTGCTGCAAGCATACTCTGTTGCCAATACCAGCAGGGGTGGTAGGTCTAATGGTAGTTTTAGTGGTATTTAAGATACAAAAGATACGTACATCTACAAATATATATGTGTATATACACACCCTTACTCACATACCCATTATGGTTGTGTTTACCTGGCTTGAAGCTCATTCTAAGGACATGGTCTCCAACTAGGTAATAAAGAGGCACATTTTTTATAAATGCTGCATGTATGCTTTTCCTTTCAATGCACACTTGAATCCCAAATGTACTTGCATTGGAGCACATGGACTGAACAAATGGCTCTTTTCGGGAAGAAGAGCGTCCAAAGGAAATTCCCAGTGAAGCATCTTCTGCAGACTGCCTGTCCTATCAGATAATACAGATGTCAAGTTAAACTGGACAACAGTAAGAGGAATATTTGAGTGTTATGAGTCATGCTGTTTTGGTAATAGTTACTTATGTTCTGCAGGAGGAATTAATCAGTTTATTTGAGATAGCAATGCTGTGACATAGGATAACTTGGTTTTCAACGGGACAAAATTATTAGTTGAATGGCTTGATTAGACTATCTAGTGTAAAAAGAGCTTCAGGTTATAGGAATGGAAAATTACATCACATATTAATTCTAAATATTTAATTTTGTTTTCCTGAAGTATTAGACAGTGTTAACAGGTCATTGATGAATCTGAGTGTGCTCTAGACTGACTGGAGCTCTTTCCTTTGATTTTTGATTGGGTCAAACAATAGAATCTTCATCTATGTGTATGAAAGTTCTGTCTCGGTTGAGGTTTGACACGAATACGAGACTACATTAACTAGATAGTCAAAGCATATCAGATGTTAGAAATTTCTGCTCAAAACTATGGAATTATACATGTGGTAAGTAATGCTTGCAGAAAAATTATGATTAATTAAAATTGGAATCAAATCCATGAAATGAAAACTATGACTTCCTGGAGCAATGAAGCAAGTAGCTAAAGACCCATAATCACAAGCTTTCATTTCACATGTAATACAGGTTTGGAATTCATTTTTTACTCAGTTTACCATGTTTCACAAGATTCCAAACTTGTATAAATCCCACTGAAAAACAAATTAAAAACTGGAGTTTTAATGCTATTTGCTTTCCAAAGAAAATTCTAATGATACTGTGGAATGCTTCAGTTAATGCTATTTTTCAATTGCTGTTTATTTAAGAATAACTGCAGAGTACTGAGTTTTCAGAAGGGCAGTACAGAGGCATGAAGCAGAACTTTACTTATTCCAGGATATTAGAAACTGCTGTCACTGAAAGTATGTTTGCCTATTGACTTCTCCATAGGAAAGTGCCGTACTCATCCTCTGTTCATCTCTCATTTTATCTGAAGATCCTTCAGAGCTGCAGGACAGCAATGAAACTAGAACAGGACAGTGTATTCCTCACCTCTGTCAGTCTTTCACTGAATGGATTATCATGGTGATGCATTCACAACTCTGCCCATCATAGAAAGCCTGTACTGGCTGTTACGGAAAACTGCAGCTCAGGAAGTCGTTTGAGTTGACACACAAACTGCCATTCATCCTTGAATCAGGATGCTTAAAGCATTAAATTTGGTTCTACAAGTTGAGCAATGGAGTGTCTTGTGGAACGTTAGTGGCTGCCCTGGGAATGTGATGCTTGCATAAGAGTTGCAAAGTATTTTAAAGATTGTGGGCCTATCCTGTAGATGGCAGTGTAAAATTAATTAACAAAGAAAATGCTTCTACTTTTGAAAAAGTGTGGCAAATCTGATGTATTACACTCCAGATTTTAAAATAATATTACTATAAGGCTATTTGTGTTATTAGTTTGAACCTGAGTTGAGATACTTATTTGGTCAGAGATGCATTATACATTTTCCTATGGAGAAAAGAAATGGCCCCCACTGATTGAAAGCCCAAAAAAGAAAAGTCAGACACTACATCATTTACCCTGATGTTATCAGTCTCGCCGGATGCAGAATCTGAATCAAAGGACATCTTCATTATGTCAGGCACTGCTTCAGGTAGAAGAACTGGAGTCATCTTACTAGCATCCAAATCCCCAATATTTCTTGTAACAGCAAATGTCTTAGACCTGCAGAAAAAACATTAGAGGAAACCTGTATTGATAAAGCACTGCTGAGGAAAAGACCTGAATAATGCTTTGTAGCACGTACTCAGCAACAAGTATCATACCTTGCAAATTGCTTTACAGATATTTACAGCATCTTTCCTGTTGTATTTCCAAGGACTGCTAAGAGTGAATAAAGGCACAGACCAATTTCAGAGCCAGATAGCTCAGTTAGGCTTTTGGAATCACATGTACAGATTAACAGCACTGAGGTTGATGGGATGTCTGTAAGCCTAACACCTTGAAGAATGGGCCGCTTAGAAGCATGGCTGCCGATTATTGCATTTTTTGAGTCTTCTATTTTGATCTTCTGGACTTTTAAATTTTTAAACTCATCTTCTGTGTGTTCACTGCTAAACTTACTTTTTTCTCATTTTCTTTGACATTATATTTGGGAAAATACTGCCATAACTTAAAAAAACAACCTGGGGGACTGGTGGCTACAGAAAGCTGCTTCCTATGCAACTTTTGTTAAAGCAAAATTAAAGAAAGGAGCCTGAAATCATCAAAGAAAGTGTCTCCAGCTTTATTTAAATTCACTGGCCATGTCTTGACAAGACATCACAGAGAGATGTGTAGAAAGGTTAAGAGCCTATTTACATAAATGTGTTCAGAATGTTGTTTCCAGTGTTGTGGACTCTAATAGTATTAGTCAGGACCCAAGAAGAGTGACATAAGGTGCAGCATGAGGCTGAGGCTCTCACTGCTAAATATCCTGACCCCCCAGCTCCATACCCCATGATCTTCATGGAAGTTGTTATAGTGCTGTGATAACTATGAGTTTTGGTTTGGGTCAGAGAAACATCTTGAATGCTGAACACTTTTGAGAGATGAAAACCTATTTCCCTCAGCTATTAAAGTGCTAACTCTACCTTATTAGCCATTTATCAGTGCTAACATCCAGCTCAAAATTCCCCACGTGCTGTTTCTCAAGTATGAAGTTGATCTGCTTGCCCTGGGGCTTTTGTGGTCTGCCAATGGAGGTGGTCTTTGTGACAGTGAATGGAAAGATGGTCTGCAAAATGGTCTCTATTTTAATATGGTCCACACTGTAGTAGCCTAAGCAATTCCAGTCTAACCTATTTGAAAGATGAATTTGTATTCATTTGATAGCCCTCTCTTCCTCTTGAAGGCTCCTACCGTGCTGTGTGCAGTGTAAAGCACACAATTGCTCTTCTCATGGAACACCTCAATAAAATGTGTGCCACCAGTGGGCTTTGTTTTCTTTGCCATCTCTTTCTTTTTTTAGATAAGGACATGACAGCAACGCTCCACGCTGGGTGATAGGAGAACCTTGAAGAATGGAATCTGAAATAAAATATGCTCCCTAACAAGCTGAGGGGATGAAAGAAAATACAAATCAACTTGCATTTCAGATGGCTCATCTGGGTACAGAGACAAAAAGGAAAATGTTTTTTATTTTAATCCCATTCAATAATTCAAATGACCACTGAACTGCAGGCTGGGTCTCCAAGCAGAAAGCCCTGGGGTTTCTTTACCAATTTTTGTAGTATTTTTTATGCCAATAGTCTACTTCTGCCACCTAATGAAAGTGGAGGATCGATTCCTCCCTGTTGAGCACAGAGAGCCGACAAATGTAGCTGCATCACAGGTGACACATGTCAATGTCTGCAGAATCACACGGCACAGTAAAAATAGGCTACAAGAGCCAGCTCTGGTGCTTTAACAAGAAAAACAGTCTCAAAGAAGGCCTAAAGCTATGGTATGAAAGAATCTGTACTCTCTGATCTCACACAAGGGAGAAAAAATAAAAAGGAGATTTTCCAATATGTATTAGTGTATTTTTTGGATGAGAGAAGAAGCTGTGCTATAATATAAGCCAAATTCACTGCAGGGGTAAAGGACAAGCAATTCAGCTGTGTTGGGCCTACTGATGTTTCAGTGAGCATGGCCTTACACACATCCTTAACATGGGGACAGAAGAGCTCAATGTCTGTTTAAAACAACAACAACAACAACAAAAACCCAGCAAAAAACTATTTTCCCAGGTTTTAAAGCACAGCTAGATAAATGAGGAGCAAGTGACTATCCTCCACCCATATCTTTAGCATTCTTTCTGCTCTGGTGAAATGAAAATTTCTGCCTTTCCTATGCATCATCCTTTTGACCTTGGTTGGAAGGTGCTATAAAAACAGTAACTTGGAGTACCAGGCATTTCCCCTCTTTCCAAACACACCACACTGTCTTGTGAGCTCACAGCGTTCACTGGCTCTTCTGCATTTTCAGCTACATGAGTTGTATACATGTTGTACACAGTGCTGTAATTTCATAATTCATCCGATAAAATGCCCATGTGAAGCAATTTGTGGTTATCCTACAGTTAAAACAAGCAAAAAACCTCTGTGATACAAACTCTATTCAAGCTTATGTATATACTTCAGTAGCATGTTATTATGAATATACGATACACTTGCAAAGTGCATTTTCTGGCAGCTCTCCATATTTATACTTTAAACACAGGGCTCTAATTTTCCCTGAAATTTATTTGATTTTCACTTCTTCTTGTAAATTTTGTTGAAAAGTATGTTTAAGTAGCCATCTGCAGTATACTAAATAATCATGTTAGAAGAGCCTTAAAAATAACTATTATTTTTAATTAAATTTAACTTTGATAGGATTGAATTGAAACACATGTTATATATTCTCTCCATGGTATGATTAATTATTTTGCTCTGATTTTTCTATAAAGAAAGTTGAGTTCGTAATGTGCTGATTTATCTTGGGAATGTAATCTCTCTATCACCAAAGTTTTCATTATTTTTTTCTTTAGAGTCTGTGATAGCTCACCTGAGTTTCTCTTCAGCTCCTGAAAATTTATATAAATCCCACAGCTGTGACAGGTTATAACCTGTACGGTGTGTAGGATATAACCAACCTTTAATGCTATTGAAGACTCTTTGCTTCCTGTGTCTGAATGTGAGAGATGAAGGGGAAAATAAAATCACATCCTGACTAGCTCTAATGACATAGTACTAGAGAACGTAACCCACTGACCACCAAGACAAAGCACTCAATGCTAAAATATTTTTAAGAGAGCTCACAAACAAATGAAAGAGCAATAGCTTCCTAGAAACATTTCTTTTAATGAGATATTTAAGGCTAACAAGGGAAGTTGTCAGAATATCTCTAAAATATTGAATTCAACAGGTCCTTTGTTCTTTAGAGGATCTATGCAAAAGGAAGAGAAAGTCAATGTAAAACTGACTCGCTCTATATAGAGTACACATGTATGCTTTCTCTCTCTATCATGCCTGCTTGTTCCTCTTCATACCAGTAAGATTTTACGTTTCTTGGTCTTTGACCTCTCCAGTGATGTGGTGCAATGTTATATTTGCTAGTTATTGCTTTACCTTCACTTGTACTCATTGCTTTTTCATTGCTCTGTGTGGTTTCCACTGACCATTTGTTTTGTAACAGTGAACAGGAATGCTTTTTGGAGAAAATTTGATGGTACTAAAAGTTAGCTAGTGAATATTAGTTTTCTCATATACTTAGCATTATAGAGCTATTTCCGAGTGACTACTTCACTTTATAAATGACAATGCTGCAGGGTCTAAAACAGTGCTTGGGCTGGAACTCATGGACTTCTCTGCTGTAATCCCTTGTGTATGATACTGACTTGCTTTATGCTTTCTGGCAATGCATTTAACCCTTTTTGTGTCTGATTTGATTTCCCCTTAAGTCAAAGGAGGAAAACAGTTTTATTTTGCTTTGCAGGGGGGATCCATCTGCTAATACCTGTAGCTCTGCTTGGGGCTCTGAACTCCTTATCAGTGTTCAAAATTCTCAGTTCAGCATCCTTATTGAGCACATTAATATCCACCTTACCCTGTCCAACACTGAGGGCTAGTGAGAGCAGATGCCTGCTGTCCTGATGACCTTGGGAGCAGACTGTCTTGGTCTTCACAAGAAACAGAACAAAAGAAAACACACAGCTAATTTTAGCTCTATGAACTGTCCAAACCTTCCCCAGTCTGCACGGAGAACCTGATACAATCACATTTGATGGAGTAGAGGGATCATCTTAAGGAGGAGTATGCAGTGGTAAATGTCTACTTAGGATGGTCTGTGATCATTAAAGGGCAAGGGAGAATAATGATTAGCCTAACTGGTGGCTAAACTGGGGGACCAGCAGAGTTTCTCTGGGCCAGCAGCCATGAATGCTAATTGCAGCTGGATCAAGCAACTGAGCTCTTTTGTTACGGCTGTATTCCTAAAGCAGAAACTTGTTAACATTTCAGCGGATTGTATAATAGCTGATTTCTGTTGTCAGTGATGCTTTTTCCTTTGTGATGAATTTTCGGCTTGTCTTTCTCAGTATTTTTTCATGTGTATGTGTGAAGGTTTTCTTTGGTCTACTGCTTTGATTCCTTGGACATACTTTTTCTGTTTCCTCCCTCTCTTTGTGCTTGTATTTCCATCTGTTTTCATTTGTTTGGCATCTGGCTACAACAGTTTTCCGGAGTGTATTGTAATTGCATGCACTGATAATGAATCAAGCAGACCTAACAGGTAAGAAAACCAAATGGCAGCCACAGGGAAACAAGGTAAAAACACAAGAAACACAAAATCCTCTCTGCTTCAAGGCATCAAATGCAAATATATGTGGGTTATCTGTTATAAATTATAGTATTCAGCTGCCTTATATCTTAATTTCTCCAGTCCAAATATATGCACTGGATTAGAAATTTTATGCCATTTGTGTTTCAAATAGCTTACAGGTCTCAACAACTGAGAAATGGTCCTAAAGAGGATTCTCAGGTGACAGCCACAGGAAGTAATGCATATTTTCAAGGAAAGCTTTGGTACATGTCACTTCATTTAAAACAAATAAACTACAACGATCATTGCCAGTTACCCAAGCTGTCATTCAAAGACAAGCAACTGTTCTATTTGTAGACTCTGCACTGCTATAAAGAAAGATAATAAGTGTTATGTCTTACCTTAGAGTAATTATGTTAGTCTCATCTTTACATGGTGGAATTTCAATTTTGATATTTTTTTCCTTCATCTGGACAGTGGCAACAACATTCACAGGTACATGAGCATTTATTTTGGTGCGTGCTTCCAACCCTGCCTGTACTATGTGTGTGTTGATCCCCATCACAAAGGTCACCTCCTTAGCCATGCTGAAAATGTAGAATGCAAGTAAGATTATGTTCAGACAGCTGTGAATATTTATGGCCTCTGTCACTTGGAAACATTCTTTTATTTTATACTAAATATTTACCTTAGACTCATTTTGGATCGCAGCCTAATGTTGGCATTTAGTAATTCAGTCAATCTGAAATCAGATTTTGGAGAAGGTGCAATCTGTGCTTGAACTATTGCAGAGAGAAAAAAAAAAAGTGTTAAAAATCCCCTCCAATCCTGACAAAAATGTTTGTATTGCTCAGGTCTTGAAATCCATTACCATTCCCTGCTACTTTTGTGATGGAAGAGTAATAGAAGCTTGTCTCTGTTGGAAACCCAGTGCAGGTGGGCACAATACGACGGATCTCGGAGGACAGTAAAGCCTTGGTCCACTGCCTTGCTACACCACTTTGAAGGCTACTGATTATTTTCCTTATTGAAGGGATTTTTTCTTCAGGTCCATACCATGCCTGCAATTACAGAGTTCAATTGTGTAAATAAGCAGAACTTGAATATCATGATGCGCGTCATTAGATATGCCTCAGAGGAAAGACTGCTAGCAATGATTATAGCTTGACCTTATTAATACTAAAGACAAAACACCCTCTTGAAATAAGAAATTTAAAAAAGAGTCAGAATTTGTGAAAGCATAAAATTTTAAAGCATTTGATGTGTGGGTGGTGGTGTTTTCAAAACTATACCTGCAATGCATTTTGGATGGCATTTTTATCAAGTCCACCAAAAAACAGCTCTTGTCCAAACATCTTCAAGTAGACTGATGCAAAAGGTTTGTCACTGGAGAATGCTTTCCAGTCAGAGAGCTGCATGAGAAGAGGAAGAAAGCCTGATTATTCATAACATTTCAGGTAGCAATACCTTAAAGATTTTCTTTTCCTTGAAAATTTACCTTTTTCAGGATTTCCTTGAAGTCATAGTCAGTCTCCCAGTTCCTGTCAGGAGAGTAACCTTTAGCAAATATCTCCTGCAGTCCTTCAACTGTTACTCCAACCTGCAGGAAGAAGTAAAGTGTAAATGCTAACTGGATGATGGCCGTAACAAGGGATAAGAGGGCAAACTGCAGGTAGACCCAATTACCTCCAAGGGATCAGCAACTCTGCCTAGAAAATGTGTCCGCAGCTGGGACATTGCCATCGTTGGAATTAAACTGCCTGCATTATTCAATACCAAATATTTAGCTGCCAGTCCACTCATAAGGATCTCTGAAGAGAAATAGGCAGTAAGATACATCACAGTTAAGTTTTTAAAGCCACAGTACCCAGATTGTATCAATTTACTGATTGCATAATTCAACTAATACAGCACAATATGAGAAAGGCAAGAAAACCCAGCTATAAAACTGATGTTATAAGCCAATTATAAACAGAATATTCTGCATTTTTGAATTATTAGTGGGTAAAATTACAAGCCCCCTGCTCATTGCATGGTGATTACGTTATTTTTCCAATTGCTTCTGCTATGACATTTACACCTGCTCAGATTCTGTAACGTCAGCTTATGAAATGCTTTTATGAGACATCATTTAAGGCAACTTGACAAAGTGGATCAGAAATGAAAACAGATTTGCCATCCTTTGCTAATCATTTAGGGAAAATGATATAGATGTCCTATAAGGACAGATGGCGAGGTGTAGATTTGTCTCTCAAATGACTCAGAGGCAATTTAATACATTTAGTTCCAAATTCTGTAACTCCTTAGATGAAATGTACTAATTGTTAAGTAATTGTTAACTATTGTGTGAACTTTGAGTAAACATAGTTTGAGTCTATTTATGTTCTTTACATTAGATTTGTCATCTATAATGTTCTTAGATACAGATATTATGTGCAGAGCACAGTCACATATTCTTCCTGATCTTGGCACAGGTCTACACAGTCCTGTTTTCTGAGTTAAAGTAATCCCAAGGCTTTTCTAAGTTTCCATAGGTTTCAAGAGGAACAAGACTGGCATGATATGTAGGCATCTCTGTCATGCTTACTTTCTTCCAGCCCTCCTCTCTCTTCTCATCCTACACTAGTTGGAAGACTGGAAAGTATTTTAGGAGTCCCTATGCTAACTTTCTGCTATTCTCATTTTAGACGTAGGCACCAAATACTTATTAAATGCTAGCACCACCAGAAAAGCAGAAATAAGCTTTGGAAAGCCAGTACAGGCAGAACAACTGCAGAGCCCTGGAAGATCCAGACCAATAACTTTAGTGCCTGCACAGAAATTATTGATGAATATATTTTCAAATATTATGAGAGGGAGTGAGTCTCTGACCTCTTCCCAGAAAAGCAGTGCATAAATTCTCATAAATTATTTAGCCAAAATTTAAAGAAGAAATTATTGCTTGGTTCACAAATGGGGGTGTTATGAACACTCACACCCACATTATTTCTCTAATGCCACTCTCTGGGTTTCAGATAATATCTCACTTGTGAGTCAACACTTTCTTATTCTCTTCTGAATCCATGCATGCAGATAGGGATCTGGATGATTCTTCACCCTTGTTCACTCCTCATGTTCAGTTGTTTCCTGTCAGATTGCTAGCACTAATTTTGATTTCTAATTTAGCATGACAGATTCCAACTTTTCATGTATTTGAGAAATAGTTTGTTGGAAAAGCAATCCACTTAGCCTAGTAGATCTGTATGAACTGGCATTTCACTAAATTTCACTGTTTTGCTGTATAAAGCTCCTGCACTAACCAAAGTGCTAGGCATTACCTGCCTACAACATACATGGTTCAATAACAGCTCTTACAATCAAAATACAAGTATTTATGCCACCTCCCATGGCATGAGAGAAGAGAGCAGGGATATTTTCCATACCTCAGGCCTTCACACAGCACTAATGCTCATCATAGAATCATACAATGGTTAGGGTCGGAAAGGATGTTAAGATCGTTTAGTTCCAACCCCTCTGACAGGGGCAGGGAAACCTCACTCCAGACCATGTTGCTCAATGGAAAATCCAACTGGTACAGTCAGATCATGTACTGTAACCACTTTACTGTGAGAGTGTGATGGCACCTGTATGTATCTGACTAAATGTCTTGTCCTAGGGAAGGGGGAAAAAAAATCAGTGATCAAGGAAAGCAGTCTTTGGTACCTGTGGACATTAGCACACAGATCTAATTATATGAGTCTGTGCATATTGAGAGTCAGATTCCATCAGTCCTCACATTTAGCAGAAGCTGGGTCATCCCTTAGATTTCAGTGGCAGTGTGTAGAGCAGGAAGCAGTCTTTGTGGTGACCATGTCTGACAGATGCCAAATTAGAGATAGATTCAGCTGCCATTATTGCCTGTCGTTAAAAATTGAGCATCTAGCACCACAAAGATATGTGATGTTGAGGACAGATTTTTGTTTTTAGTAAGGAAATAGGTACTGCATTATAACTGTCACTACGGTAACTCCTCCAGAATGGACTCACTGAGACACATTTCATCTGTGGCTAGTGGTGACAAAACAAATCAGAAAGCTAGAGGATGTATCTTCCTCCCATACCAGTGTAACAGAGAATTGACTTCATTTAGCTAACAGAGTAATCCAAGTCTAAGATTAACATCTGTGAGAAAAGGATCTTGTATCTTATTCTTCAGAATGAGAGTTTTAAATATTACATATACTGATAACCAAATTTCTGAAACTGGTCTTCACCAAGAAGTAACAGCAATTCACTGATGTGCGCCATTTCCAGGCTACAGACAGAGCAAAGTAATCCATTTCACATAGCCCTCTGCCAGCTACCCTCATGCATATTGCACCCTTCTATTTCACTGTGTGAAAATCCAGATAGCTCATTTTAAAAGCAAAAATAGGATGAGAAAATGAGTATCTAAAACTAGAAACACACATCTGCCTATTACTGGAAAATGTATCGCTCCCTGAATGCATTTTAAAAGGCAAAAAAGTGACTGTACTTATTTGGGCACCGTCTGTCTCCACCTTTGAGGCAGCAAGCATATGTATCATCTATTACTGTGATTGTCGTGGTATGTATTATATTTATTTTTGTTATTGAGCAGTTTAAATGGTCATGTAAAAACGATGAGACAGGGGCAGGAAACAATAAGATCTACAGAAATCTTTCAAACAACTCCCCTCCTTTCAAAAAGAAGGCAAAAGAACTTGTACATTTAGTACTGTGGATTTCAGGTGTTTCAGAGTCTCTTTTTTTGTTGATCACTTTGAAAATAATATTTACATATACCAGTGAATAACAAAAACTCTAAAAACATCCAGGTCCTCTTAGATAAACAGCATGTGTAAGGAGACTGTGTTTGTAGATACGCTTTCCCTAGTCTGCCAGCTACATGTGCCAAATCACTGATGCTGTCATGGTCATTTACTTAGGGGAGTTGCTTGAAAAATCTCTATTGAGAAAAATAACATACATGGAAAATAGAAATAGCTACAATTTGGCCTAGCAAGAGCTGTCTTCTAATCTGGCCCTCCCGACTACATTTTCATGTGCAACTCCCATTGATGTAACTGATCAGCCTCCAGATCCCGTATGTGGATCTGCTCATTCCAGAAAAGAATCCTGGTAGGAAGATGCAAGAAAAATCTTTAGACAATAAGCCTGAGTTAACTGCTCGTTGGTGTGATGAATTGTCACATCTGCAGAGTTTCTTTTTCACTGGGCACTACTGTTAGGGTGAAGAGTATTTAGCATCATATTTGAATTCAGTAAGAGTTGTAGGTGTTCAGCGCTGGTAGAAATTAATCCACTTCAGCAGTAATTTAGGTCCCTTCTGTTTGTTTGGTGCTGAACAATAGTATGAAATTGTTAAGCACCGCTGAGATTACGGCATTAGATATAGGAGCATGTGCCTCTCTGGCTAATGAAAATGGAAGGTTAGAGCCCCACAAGTCCTCTGGTAATTTTATGCTGGCAGTGTACAATGCAAAACACATGGGGACATAAACACTCTCCAAATGGAGAGCCTGAGATTGTCATTTATTTATTTATTTTTTCATGGAACATGAGAGAATAAGGAGGAACAACATGCAGCTAAACAGCTGTCTAGGAGAATTGGGTTCTCATACTGTACAATTTTTTTTCATTGAACTGTATATATATCTCTACAAAATCTTCTGAATCTTACCTTTAAACATACTGAAACGGAAAACCTTGCTGAACTGATATCCAGATCTGTCAAATTTGGCACTTAATGCTCTGATGGCCATTCTGCAGGCAGAAGCCCTGGAAAAATTCAGTGAGCACATTAACACTTCAATTAGTTTGCAACAAGTTTTTCATCTAAGGAAGGGATCCAGATTTTCCTTACATTGCTTGAAGATCTGGAGCTGTGCTCCTACCCAGGGCCCTCACGTGAGAGTAGATGAAACTTGCCACTTGCATGCTAGGTTCCTTCAGGACAGCATCAGCTAACGTCATCAGTATTGGAAGACCTGGCTTGGTTTCAAGCAAAACCACTGCAGATAACATTCGGATCCGAGGATGAAGTTTTTGATTCAGGAAAATCTCAAGGGTAATAGCCTGGACCTGAAAATAATAGATGCACTCAAATTTGCAGTATATTCGAACATTTTGCTAATAACCATTCATCACCAGTGAAATTTGTAGTATTTAATTATTATGGCAATACTGGTCCTGGTTTCACAGTCTGAGGGCTGGAAGAGGCATTATGGTAATGTATTCTGACTTCCTACACAATCAAACTTTGCTGGATAACTTCTACATCAAGATCATTATCTCTTTTTGAGCTATAGCAAAATGTATCTGGAGCATAACCACTCTAGGTAAAAGAGATTTCATGGATCCATTACACACCTGAGAAGGCGCTTCAGTGATCACTTATCCCTATCCATAAAGGTATGCCTTATTCCATTTGATCATACATTTGATCTCCTGGGGCCACTTCTGCTAAATAATAGAGTAAAAATGAAATTGATAAAATCCAGTTTATTACCAGAAATCTCTATGCCAATTAGGAAGATTAAAACTGAAAGTTTATGCAACAAATGTAATTTCACAGAACTACTTGTGACCAATATGTTTGACTTCAGCAATACTCAGTATCAAGACTAATTTTGTACTGGAACCTTTGCAGTTTCCACGAGTTGCCCTGAAGCCTTTAACCCCAACTTCAAAAGGGTTGTGGATGGTGTAACACTGTGCTGGTAGTCCCTCTGCAAAGTCCTGTCCTGACTGGGACAGTGCACACCCAGCTCTCTGATGAAAGTCTGATGCAGGAAACTCCAACATATTTTGGAAGCACCCTGATTGGTTTTATTGATTTAAATATGCTGATTATCAAATACCAAGGTAAAAGTGGTAACAAGGATGCAGTAGCTTCTTTCTAAATGTTACTACCATTTCAAATTAAACATTAAACAAATAGAAAAGAGAGACTGTATATTAAGTCTGTTTAATGCAAATACGGGTGTGTAGTTAGCTGCAAACCAGGCATTAAAGTGGTTTCTGAACAATGAAAAATCCAGCCACAGTCATTAACTTGCTCCAGATCAATTTTCTCCAAAGAAAACACATAGAAAATGGAACTAAAGAGTGGTCTGGGTCACATGTGGAAAGCCAGGCCAAAGGGCAATCAGAGACACAGCATCATTTTTAAACATCAAATTGGCTTTTTTAATTCCCTGGCAAATACCGTAACTCCTACCCTTGCTATTCTCTCCTCCCCCACTTTTCCCTGTCTAGCCACTGCACTCTGGTAAATTGTTTCTTTATTCTTTAGCTTAAAAGCATACCCTGGCACACTATTGTCTGTGGATCAATATGTGCACTCAAACTGGGAGTCATATGGAAAAACTGAGTATAATGGAAAAACTGATAAAGATTAGTAGCAGAATAGTTAATGAAAGCTTTTCTTTTACTTTTTACATTAAGAATAGACTTACGTAAAACAAAAAAATCAGTATCAGAAAAAAATATCTTGAAAATGCAAGGTTTCCTTTTTGAAGCGGTTTATTTTAAATTCAAAACGATTGGAAAGTGATGTCTGTGGTGGATAAGAGTATGTCTGTGTAACCACTGTATGTGATATCTAATCATTACCCCGTTCAGGGACAAAAGTCACATTTAGTAAATGTTCTGCTTATGGCTTAAACCCACATAATGTCTGTAAATTTGTAATTAGGATGCAAACCTCTAGTATCTATTTACAGTAAGATCTGGTCTTGAATTACAATTAGATGTGACAGTATTAAATGTCAATTTTCTGAAAACCTTGTTTTGTGGTTCTCTCACATACCAAAGTTGAAGTAGCACTAAACACATTTTGGTCAATAATTTAGCTTTCTGTCTAATGTCCTTGGAAAATAAATGTTTGCAATGGAAATACTGATTTGTCTTCAATAAGAGGGTAATGAATGTATCATTTTAATGGAATTTTTGTTGCAGTCTGAAATACTAGGGTTAATGTCAAAAGGAATAAGACATACTGACTAAGGAATGACTAAGTATTTAAGAAACCCCACAACAACATATTAGAGGTATACTTGAAAAAATTAAAAAAAATAAAAAATCTGCTCATCACCCATTATTGATTATCAACCTTGTGTTTGGTTGTATAGGTGCAAAGAAGGCAGCTTTGTTTCCTTACCATTTTTGGATCTTTCATGCCTATGTTTTTCAGGGCCATCACAGCAGTTGCATGGACCTTGAGTGGCAAATCTGAAGCACCAGCTGCATATCCTGGCAAAAATTTCTTGATGTGCTTGATGCTGGCTGGATGTCCTACATTCCCAAGGGCTTTCAAAGCCAGGGAAATTTCTTCTGTGTTAGACTTGCTCAATGCCTCTCCTGCAAAGCCATGAAGTAGCTGAAAAAATAAAACAGATTTTCTGTTGAGTTCAATTCCAGCTCTTATCTATATCCCATCCCCCAGCCTATTCTGAGGTTTGACTTTGATAATTTCAGTTTGTTCGATTCACTTACTTTAAATACTTTCAAATTCTTTTTGTCCTCATGAATAGGACATTTTATTCATAGAGCAAGCATTGCCAAGATTGCTGCAACGAACAGTTTCTTCATCACTATGCCTTAAAGTTACCAAGTAAGAGCTTTAAAAGAAAAAATAATGTCTAGGAGCTAGTTCCCACTGCCTTTTGGGGTGAATTGGGAACCCTGCAATAATGCTGTTTGAATATCTCTTGGCTGAAGACAGATGCAAAATGTAGATACAGCTAAATTCTTCAGACCCTTAAACAAGATTCATGAAGATATGGCTAGTGGAGATGCTCTAAACTTCAGCTATGACAGCCACTTTTTAGTGTGGATTAATAGCTGGCAACAAGATAATCAGGTCATTTTACAGCCTTTGTTGTAAGCAACTTGATCACACTAATATTCACGTGGCAAGATTAGAAGTAGTTGTGTGAAGGCTGAATATAAGAACTAAATCCTAATAGAGAGCTGTTTTCAATGTTAACTAATGGCTCTAAAAAAAAAGAAACTGAGACGTTATAGAATAATTTCAATACAGTTCCTATGCTATAAAATATCACATTTGAGATCCATTGATGGTGCAGAAACAGTCTATTTGATGTTACTAATCAAATGAATGGATATTTGAAATGCATTGAATAAGCCTATGCAATCATTTGCTTTGGGAAAGAATTTCCATTCCCTGGAACTGGTCTTTTCAGATTTAATTAGCTCAAGAGCATTGGTGGCAATCATAACACAGCAGACGCATGTAGGAATGTTGGCCGTGCCTCTATACTATGGGAAAAAAATCATGGTAGTCACACTCTTACTGGGGTTGGTGGACTGACTAATGTCAAAGAAAACACCTATTTCTCTTTTCCTCTGTCACTGCTGACTGGCCAGACTCTGTGTATACAGATGATGTGCATCTCTAGAAATAGCAAATGCTATTTACTACCTATTTAAATTGTTTTCAGGCTTGTTGATTAAAAGCAGTGCAGAACAGGGAGGGTATTACTATTATTTAAAGCTTATAGCCTGTGTGGATGACTGGGATCTGCTTCTGGCTGAGAAATGGCTGGGCTACATGACTCCAGGCAAAAAACATGGGCTTTTGTGTCACTTAGTTTATTTATAAGTACATGTAAGTACCTATATTTAAAGTATTTCAGAGCAGTGCCATGCTCTTTCATTAATAATTGGCAGTAAAGCACTCAGAGATACTCAGATAGAAAGTGCTATGTATTATGCGCTTCTTCCTCCCGCTCTCTTTAGTGTGTTAATCTAAAGATAAAAATGCTGTAGTTAACCAACTGGGGTTTCTTTCCCCAAAGGAAACACTGTAGTGAAGTGAAATACAGGTTTCTGAATAATGAAGAAAGAACTCACGGCTTAATTTTTCTTTTAAAAGAGAAATAACAATATGGTTACCTGGAGACATTCAGAGCAGGAGTCTGACGAAGAGCACTGTTTGTGGCACAGTGACGCATAGCTGAGATAGCAAACCTTTCCAAGTACAGTACTTGAGCGTGGGCAATGTTTTTTCACAATGAGCTGGGGAGAAAGCAGTTGCTCATTACCACCATTAATGAAAAGCAAAAATATTAAAAAATATGTTTCTGCCAAATGCAAGGTAAACCCAGGCTATTGATATTTTTGTATCAATGGATTTACAGTTAATCAGTGGATATTACTACATTTGACAATGCAAACATAAAGTAATTCCAAGTAACATCTGGAAGACTGATCTGTTGCATTTATAGTGTTTCAGATTTAAATTTGGCATAGGCTTTAATCCAAAGCGAGGAAATCACCCAGTTATGGAATGGAAAACCACACATTATTCAGGAAGCATTCATCACTGTTTTATAATTGCTTCAGCTACAGGTACAAAAACCTTGAGGTACATTGTGAATGGACCTCAGTACTTTGGCCACACAGGAATATTTCATATAAATGTAGGAGCTGACAGGAGGCACCAGCCCACTGCTTCCTTGAGTGTGAAGTAGAGCATTACTGCACAGTAACAGCCAGGTTGTCATGGCTTTTACAGAGAGCAAAACTCTGGTCTGAGATTCGTGCTCTCTACCTAGGGTAGGCAGAGATAAGCTCCTGCATCTGAAGATAGAATTAAACCCTGCAGAAGAGGGGAAAATTGTAAAAATCATTAGACTTTCTTCCACGTGGTCTCCACACTGAAATAATTCCCTTGATTTTGATAGATCTGCTCTGATTTATACCCATCCTGCTAGGTCAATCAGGACGAATAGATGGATATAACAAATATGAATTTCTTACTCCCTAGTCTTTGTAGACACTCAATTAGAACTCTGATGCAACTATAAAGTACATTTGGACAAAGGGACACTAGACACCATTGTTTGCAGCAATAACTTCTGTCCCTGAGGGGTATTTTTACTCTTTCTTTCCTGTTTCTTTCTGGATTCACTTTTTCCCCTTTGATTTGCATTCTCCTCCCCTTAAGACAGACAGAAAATAAACTCCTTTCAACCTAACTAGAGGATATAAAACCTTTATATTTTCAAAGCCTTTGCCATCTTGTCAAAGGAATAAATACAACAGATGCTAAAATCAGTAAAGAGTGACTAGAGAGTGTCTAGGGAATCCTACCGTTGCTTCCTCCATTGTGTCCCTAGTCGGTGTGTTTGAGTGCAGAGCCACAAGCACTGTCTGAGCTGCTTCCCAGTTGGTGAGTTCTTGCCTTTCCATTTTATGCCTCAAGAACCTGAGTGCACGGTGACTGGCAACTGCAGGAATTATATCCAAAATGTAGCGCCTGTAATGGGAAAGGCAAGGACCATTTTCGAGATCTGCATTTGAACATAACCATTCCAGATGGTCTTCAAGAGTTTGTCAGCACAAGAATCACTGCTTGTATTGCTTGTACCTGTACACTGGCTGACTGGAGAACTGCTTCCACACTGTCTCATAATCCTCCTCATTTGCTGCACGGAAGAGGTGCATAAGCTTGAGGGCTTTTGCTGGTGCATCGCTGGGAAGCTGTTCAGACGTGGTCTGTACTAGGTCTTGCAGACTTTCCTCTATCTGCAGGATTAAAATGCAGGAAGCTCACACACATTTTTTTCCACATGCACAGATTCCAAGCTCCAACAAAGAGTCTATCCAGTGGCTGAACTTTACCTGGCTTTCCACATTTTTTATTCTGAATAAGTGGACAGGAAGCTGAAGCAATTCACTGCCAAACTGGTACTGAAGTGACCCACGATCCTGAAATTCTTTTGGTGGGACCTCTGCCATTTGCTTCTGCACATCAGTCAAAGCAAGTTTCTGCCTGGAATGGAGAAACCCAGGGAGATGCAGAGTACAAATGAAAAATAAATCAGTAAATCTGCTCTCTGCATTGCAACGCAACTGCAATTTTATCAAAAGGGTTTTGTTATTGAGGGAAAAAAGACAGCTACATTTGGACATGATGCTCAGAACTCTACTCTGAGAAGGTCAGCACTTACACAGCAGGGCTCAGATCAGAGCCAGCCTTTGCCTTCCTTTGGGAACAACATGGCTTGAGAATTTAAGGATGAGGAGGGAGGTGAGAAGCTGCTGCCTGAAGATCACAGGAACTGTGTGTTGTGTCTTAAGGAGAGAATTAAGGATTATAGAAAAATAACTGATGGAAACTTTTTGAGAAATCATCACTTAATCTAAACATTTTAAGAAGTTCATAAAAGCTTTTATGTCTCTGTGCCTCCTGAAAGCTTCAAAAAGAATTGAAAATTGTTAGATACAATAAGAAATGTTACAATCTTTTTACTTGCACTATTACAATTCCCTCCCCATTTTGCTTGGCAAGCTGAATGTCCTGGGGACTGCAGAAGATAAAAGGTTCTCAAGAAGTTTCAAATTGGATTTCCCAAACAAAAAGGGCCAGATAAATTCAGGATTAGTCTTTCAAAAAGTACGTAAGTTTTTGGAAACTTTTCGAAGAGCACAGAACCTTCATCCTTTGTCATTAAGAGTAACTGCAATGAGAGACTGTCTTTGTAAATATTTTCTATCATCTTCGCTACATTTTCAGCTAAAGGGAAGCATTCTATCCCCCCAATTATGTTTAAAATAGGTCATTTAGGACACTATAATAAAGTTAGGCGTTTGTACTGAACAACTGAAAATATCCCAAAAGCAATATTACTATACTACACAGTATCTCAAAATCTCTATAGAAAATTGGCATGTTTATTTTGGAATCTCTGTGATGATCTTCTGTATCATTTCTATCCACTCCTTCCATATGGATTGCAGAGAACTGCTGCAGAAAATAGCATATAACTGCTTTGCAGACAAGCCACTGGAATTTGAATAGAAATTGCTACAGAATCAGCAGAGATTTTTTTTCTCTCTTGAAATTTTACACAATATTATTGAAAGGGCATTTGGATGAGAAAGTATAACATCAGGTACACTGAGACAGATTTAACTCTCTCTTCCAGGACATGATGAATCTATCATGTCTTCATTTTCATCATTTTGGGAAGATATATATCTGCCTAGAATAGATGGGAAGATGTTATACTTTGAAGAGAAGAGTAAATGAATACTAAAGATAGGATTAAAGCAGTGAAACAATAGTAAAACCTCTCTTTGAAAGGTGCTGCAAGAGGCTTATTTTGAAGAGGTCTGAAAAATCAGCTCCAAATGTTTTAAGTCCTTGATGTTAGATTTTTTTTTATATTTTTTTCTTTTTTCCTCTAAGCACAGAAGGTGCATTGTGGAAATAACTTCTGAAGACTTGGGTGACATCCACAGCTTCCCAACTGTCATCTTATATTTGGCCCCTTCTGCTGGGTGATGCAAAAGATCCAGAGAAAATGGGAAAAGTAAAGGCACTACCCTTTCTGAGGGCTTAATACCTGAGGAAAAACAGTAAGAAAGACAGTCTATGCAGGCTTGCAGGAGAGCTTAAATCAGCAAAAATCCATTGGCTCCAGACTAATGCTTGCTTACAAAAAACTGTAATTGGATAAAAGCACTACAACTGTACCTATCTTCACCTTGATTGCACGAGATAGTAAAGCCACTTTCAACTTCACTGTTTCTTTTTTTTTTTTTGTTTTGGTTGGTTAGCCAAACTGAACATGTTTATCACATTAATGAAGTTAATCAGTGATTTATTGACATGAACCTTCTGATGTGGCAGTTTCCAAAAATGTATATTATACCAATTAAATTCTTGCAGAAGCAACGGAGCAATGCAAGAATACAGAACTGAAGAGTGGGATTGAGGTATATCTTCTGTACAGTGACTTTTATGCAAAAAGCCTCCCTCTTCAGAAGGGCACTCCTGTCTACAGAGTCCATCACTAAAGCAGGTAACTAAAAACTTTTTCAACTGATGTTGATATAGATGAAAAACTTTTCAAACATTGAAAATCTGGGGGCTTGAGATAAAAATGAGCAGTGGCATTATTTCTTAGAAAATCATATTCTCATTTTGCCCAAACTTGTTTAAGAAATATGCAAAATTTGCCGCGGAAAAGCAAATACATTTTACATGCCTTGTACCCAATCTTTCTGCAATAAAACTCAATTTCCTATCGAGAAACAGTTTTGATGGTAGATTTGCAAGCAGTCTGCAGTGCTTCGGAAGTAGATCAGAATCCAAAGTCCTATCTAGGTTTCTTGTGAAGGTCTCTAGGGTCTCTTACTGTATTATTATTTTCCAGGGAATTCTCTTTCAGTAAGTAACTGTCTTTCAAGTATTTTACTGCAAATATATTAGTTCACAATTTTTCAGATGGAATTACATTTGTTTTGGCTTTTCTGACATAAATCAAATATCCGTGCAAAATAAAATAGTCAGACCCTGCCAAGTTTAGCTAATGAAATTTGGATAGTGATGTGCATGTTTCAGATTTACAACTAACAGTGAAGGTTGTTTTTATGAACTGTTTGGGATTTTATGTAATTAAATATTGGCAAACAATAGGCTGGGGAAGTAAAGGATTTCAGTTATGGAGTTTGACCAGATTACTGAGATGTTGAGCTATTTGGTGAATTACAGGCATATGTACAGTACCTTGCTTCCACTATAGCATTTCCTCCTGTTATCTCATTGAAGGGTGCAAACTGGTGGATTTCTTCAACATCAGCTTGTGTAATTACAGCTTCATTACGTGTATACTTGATTTTGTAATTATAAGTAGCAGTTGCCTGCGAATTCCTGTTTCTCTTTATAATATAAAAAAACAAAGAAACAAAGAGAGTCATTGAACTTGTAAATTCTGTGACTCAAAGCTATTATATCACTCACTTCATTCATTTTCTAGGGCTGTTTTGTTCATTTGCCATATGAAGGTTTATGTGAATTCTGCATGCACACTTCCATGGAAGAGGTCAGGAATGCTGTGTGAGTCTCTCACTTTTACTACTGAGAAGTGTTAGCTAGTTTTAACTTTCCCCAAATATAAGTAATTGGTTATTCCCTTAAGAAGGAGACATATTTTCTGAGGAGAGCAGCAGTATAAGCCACACAATTTTTTATTTCAAGGGCAGAATTATATGAAGTTGCAGCAGTACCTATCTTGAAGAGCAGAAACTGGACATCATGACTATCTTGTTTACTCAACAGAGTAGGTGAATTAACTCATGCTGATAACTAATGGTTTCCAAGCCAGCTAGTTTGAGCTAGTTGATGTGTGCCTGCAGTACATGACAGTTTGCAGCACAGACCTCTGCTGCTCTGTGATCTGATTTTCACACAGAAAGAAAATGTTGATAACTAGATATAGCAGATCTGACTCTTCTCTCATTTTTAAGTATTGCAAAGCAAGAGATAGTGTGGATGCCAAATGGCTGTCTGCATATGAATATAAAATACATTTACATAATACCACTCTAATTTACCTGCTGGCAGGTCTGGCACGGTTGAGTGTATGCTGAACCTGTGAGCAGTTGAACTTTCTCTTCACAACTGTTCAGGTCCTTGGATTTGGTCACATAAACTAGATTTGCTCTCTTGTTTTCCTGAATTGCATACGTTGTATTACAAATACCTCCAATCCCAGTCTGGTGAAAATGAGAATGAGATCAGAAATGATTGATGAAGCTTTGCACTTCTATGAAAAGCTTCGTCTACTCCCCACATGGAATTTCCTGGTTAGTTCTGCATTTTCAAAATTCCTAATAGAAAAGAATGCTTTTTTATTCATGGTATTCTTCAGAGGCAAAATGGGGATGATCGTTACTTTCACCTCTTTTTCACATGCGCAAGTTTCCAGCAAGCCAAATCAGTTTCAATGAGAGAACTAGAATTCTCAAGAATTTCACTGAGATAAGATTTGGAGCCTCAGAAAGGTGAGAAACAGTTTCCAGTTAGAGCTGTCGATTATGAAAGAAGATTTCAGGAATATTAATAAAAAGTGTCAAAATAATTTGATCATACAGAATAAAATCTCAACAGCAAAGTATTTTAAGGTTGGAGATGACATTCTGCCCTTAAAATTTGCTTTTATAGGCAGTTTATAAATGCCTATGGAACAAGCCTTGAAATATCAGGTCTGTCACAATATGAACAGCAGTAATTAAAAAGAATTTCAAGACAGCAGAGTTTTGATTGTGGGCTTTCTTTTCATTTTTAGCTCAGATCTTCAATAATATTTCAAGCATATATATTTATAAGAGCTCTTAAATCTCTTCAGTCAATGAGGAGATTCTTGAAGAGGAAAGTATTTGATTACATTTTAGGAGGAAAGGTTATTTTCATGATTTTTTTTATTGTTATTTATAGCGTAGCCACTCCAGAGAGCAGCTCTGGGCTATGTCAGAACAGCAAAATAGTCATGTGGTGATTAGGAGGCAAGACATACCCACTTCATCTTTAGCTTAACAGTATTCCTAAAAACACTGTGACTTTGGTTAAGAGCTGGAAATAAGAATTGCCCACGCTTTCTGAAAGACTGGTACTCTGTGAATACAGGTGTGGGGCACCTCTGCAGACTGTAGGGTGTGGTAGAGACAGCTAGACTTCAAATAGGAGCATCCAGCCCACTGGGCTCAGTGGGATGAAGTAGACTCCTGCCTACCTCGACTTTCAAGTTGTGTGCAGTTCATGGCTAGTTCAGATATCCTTGCCCTACACCCAGCAGGATGTAATACAGACTTTTCCAGGTAAAGTCCTTTAAACCTCTCTGCATTTCAGATTTTGGGACTCATAATGCCTATCTTCCGTTACAGAGTGACTTGAGATTGTCAAGGAAGGGTGTCAATGCTCATTAATCAGTTACTGTCTGAGAAGAGCAAAGAAAACTTAGAAATTATTCTAGGATGTGAAGTCACATATATTGCTTAACAGCAAGAGTAGGACATATTGCTAACTGAATTAGAAAGAATGAAGATGTAAAATGAGATATGAGAAAATAGGGCTGCAGAATATGCGACACCACCAGCAGGATTCTTATGTGCAACAAGCAGCGTGAAAATATTAAATCATGTAGTTCTTTTCCCAGAAACAAATCCACTTACATAAAAATAAATTAAAAAAAAATTAAAGTTACCCTGGTCTGCATTTTTGCTAAAAATAACACAAAGTATAATAATTTCAAGTTTTTTGCTGATCTCTAAATCGAATGTAGTCTAATCAATGTAAATACGGTTTCGCAAAAACTAAACACATTGCAATTTCTGTGGTGAATAGTAATATCAGATGATTTACCTTGACTAAGATATTAAAACCTGAAAAACAGTGGAAATTCCTACAGCATCAACTGCAACTGTTAAAGCTATTACAGTAATGTCATGGCATATATACTGTTTTCCTCCTAAAAGAGGAGATAGAAGAGATTAAAGTATATATGATTGGTAAAAAAGTCAAATTACTGTTATTTTAGCTTTAATCTTGTGCTGCACATTTAAGCTTGCTTTAATACACTATCCAAATTTTATTTAGGCTTCAGCTTTCACAAGAATTTACTTTCTCTAGAATCACAAGCCAGATTTTCTAAGGATCTAATACTGTAAATACATTTACAGAAATACTTTGATCAACCAGATTAAAAATCTGCTATTCAGTTGTCCTATTTAGCTACAGCTCCATCAAATCTTGTTCTGTAAGGACAACTTAATCATGATTTTCCAAGCTTAGGTGCTTTTTGTTAGTGAAGAAGCTTATGTCAAGAGTGAATTCAGAAAATAAGAATCTGAAGCAAAAGCTACCACAATGGCTAAAACAAAACGCTCACCTCTTGTAAGCTGTATGAATGCTGCATCTTCTTTAGACTCAGCTCCAGCACATTCAGAATTCCTCTGTAGATGTTCAGAGCATCATCCGAGACAGAATCAGGAGCCTTAAGGTTTCCAACATGGCCATTGCTATACTCAAACTTGATGGGAATACTAAGTTCCCCAGTTAATACTTGGGTCAGTTTGAGAGACCGAGAGAATGAACTTGTAGGCCAGACACCATTGTACTCTGCTGCTTCAATTGAGTGAATCTAGAACAAAGGGGGAAAATAATTCCTCTCTAATTTTTTTCAAGTAGCTTTTTTAAATGCACGCAAGCATCTAGAGCTTACTCACATCAAAAATACACTATTAAATAACACAGAGCCTATTCAAAGGGAAAGCTTAAAAGTTATAATTTAACATAGCTAGCATCAATATGCATATTTCCATATATAAAAGGAGAGAGAGTAATGTGAATGATTGAGATATTTCCACAGTCACTGCACTCTGTTCTGTTTCATAGATAATCCATATTGCCAAAGGTTGACTTGTATGAAGAAATGAGCCAGAGAAGAGGCACATGAAGAAGGTTGCTACCCAAAAGTAGTATGGAAGATCTGCAGGAAATTGCAGGAGAAAGTTAATGTTGCATAAACCATCATTAACTCCTGTTGTGAACTCTGTCGTTTCCCTCGCTGGGGTCACAGAGCACAGACAGCAGTCAGAAACTAATAACAACATGGCTGCTGGGCCAGCCAGATAGTCATAATTAGTTTGAGCAGTGGAGAGCAGATTACAAAAATTGTCCTTCTGTATGCATTTTGCTGTGGAGCCAAAAGCTTAGGAAATGGCCCTAACCCCACTTTGTACTTCATACTCCAGCCTCAACCTGGGGCACATCCAAGCAAGTAGAAAGTTGTGCTGAACTATGAATAACTCAAATGATTTCTACCCCGTGGGAATAGGGCATGCTTAGCTTAGTTTCTCAGAGGACCCTTCGTTTCTATGTATTTTGACAATTTAAAGAGACTTTTCTCTGACACCTCAGGCTGGTGATGTGATGCAAGATGCGGATTAATTTCTCAAAAAGCCACACAAACTAAATCCTCATACAGCAAACCTCTGGAGACTGCACTTTCATATTTATTTTTGTTATTGTTGGTGGAGATCACTGCCAACCCCAGTAACTGAAGCTTACAGAGAAGGCTGTTACAGAGCAAATCCCTCATGCTGCCTCTCGGACATGCTTCTGGCATATTGCATATGGGCAGGTTTGGGACTGCTCTGCAATGTCAGGACGAGGTAGTTTTCCCCAGCCCTCAGGGCCCAGTCAGGACTTATGCTGTCTTCTAGGTTTTGAACACAGCTGGCAATTCATACCTGCAGGTTTGCGATGAAAAAATTGTCAGCTGTAAACTGCCCAGGGAACACAGGTTTTTGCCTGGGCTGAATGCAAAATACTAGGCTACAGATGAAAGATTAATTCCCTGAACCATCCATCTAAACTAATTTAAATATAACAGCAGCAAAATAAACTTTTCCCAGAGCAGAAGGGAATAAATGTATTGTTACATTTACCTTAGAACTTGCCCCAAAATATCTCTTTTTTTTTACTTTCTCTTCTTTTTCTTGCCTGAAAATATTTCTATATTTATTTTTGAAATGTAAACTTTTTCCTAAAAGCGCTGGGGCAGGTAAAATGGCGTTAGAAGGTTTTAAGAAACAAGAGTCAAACACTGAAGACTTACCCAAGAGCTGTTTCAGTAGGAATGGGGGAGAATGTGGGGTAAGGACAAGATGGCTTCTGCCTTCTGTCTGCTGGGGAAGCCTTCTACACACCAGTGTAGATGTGTGGCTCTTATTTATTTGTTGTTTTGCAAAAAAATCCAGCCACTTGCAAAGGTTATGGAAAAGCAGTATTTCTCATCTATATCTATTAGAATTTGAACTTACAAAAATATCTAGTAACACAAGGCTAATTCAGGCTGGAATGCTATACATTTGCAAGCATTTATCAGACAGTCACCAGCCTTTTTAATCTGCAGTTTTCAATTTGCTAAATAAAAGCTTTTAAAAATATCATTTTTCTTCCACGTTTGCAGAAGACTAAGTGGAGTTTGTGTAAAGCAATTGAGGGATGCATTTCAATACACTCAGTAGAAGCACGTATAGGCTTCTGTTAAAGCCAAGTGTTTTTCACATAATCAAAACTCTTAGTAATTACTCAGCATGCAGTAAAAATATACAATTGAGGATAACAAAGAATGTCATTTGGGACCCTGCAGAACAAGAAGCCACCAGATGACATTAATTATGCTAAATATTGAATCACATCCACCTACTGTCACATGTTTTATTGCCTTTCATTTGCTGGTTACGAAATCAGTTGATTAAATAATCCTAGGTTGTACAGTTTGAAACACTTGGATTGATCCAGTAATAAATTATTGTGCATCTCAAATTACATTCCATTGTCTCCCTGACCACAAAGCCGAAGAAATCCTTCAAGCCCAAGGCTGGCTTGAGCTGAGAATTACCTGACAAAGTGCAAATAGAATTTAGGGGACTGCATAAAAAATAATAGTGTTAGTTGCATTCTCCCTGAGTAAGCACAACACATGATCAAACTTAATTACTTCCCAAAAGCTTAAAAAAGAAGTCAAATATGAAGAAAATTTTACCTTTTAAATTGAATAAGTTTTCTTACCCTAATAAGACAAAGTTTTGGCCCAATACCACTAATTTCCACTTTACTTTTTATTCTTATTCCAGCTCTTGCAAGTCCTTTCTCTGGAAGTCCACTGAGAAGTATGCTTTCATAATTAAATGAATAAACTTTGTTTTCACTGAAATCGGGTTCTGCAAAGAAATAGTTCCCATAAAACATCATAAAGACTGTACAAAACATATTAAAGTACCTGTATTAGAGCATATGGAACAAAAAAGATGAATTTGTTCATTTTTGTATTGCACCTGAGCAAAATTAGCTGTTGCAAAATTATATTAAACATTGATATACTTTTCAGATTCTATTTTGAATTTCACTCATTACAATTATATTAGCTGATAGGGAAATTACTTACGGTAATTAAGATGCTGGCTCCCTGAAAGAGAAGTAAAAAAAAAAAAAGAAAGAGTAATGAAATGACAAAGCAAAAAAAAAAAACCAACCCCAAAATGTTAATGGATTTTAGTATGAAAGGCTATATCTCATCTTGTACATATAGCATAACTGTTTCTAATTAACTTTACTTCTAGTTCAGCACATAGCAAAATGCCTTTTTTCCCTAAACAACAAAAAATTGACATAAAATAATTTTTCTACAAAATGTTAAAGGTCATGTTTGTAAGTGAACCATGTTTAGATTCTGAAACATTTTCTTCAATATATTATTTTAAATTCATCAAAGCAGATAAGTTACTTACCCACCACTGTTAAAACCAGGGCAAATATCAAGCCCCTCATGATGGAGATAAAGTAAAGGTGAACATGCTGGATTCTCTTTTATAAAGGCATGGGTTATCACATGTTTCTCTTGGCATGTTAGTTTGATAAATAAGTGTATTTTAGAATGCTTACCGATCAATCAAAAATAAACATCTCTGAGGTCATGAATGCTGACAACTTAAAATCACCTCATGTTTTCTACTAACTTTCTATATGAAATAGATATTTCCTTTTCAAAATACCTTGTTTGCTATTTTTTCCCCATTTCTCCACATTGGAGTTATAAAATTTTAAGATAAATAAAAATATTTCCTCAATCATACCTGAAATAATTTAGCTTTCTCCAGTCATGTCGTCAGCCTCCTGATAATTTGCTCTTCATAAGAGTCACAGCTTTGGAGACACACACCTTGCTCTGTCATATTGAAACTTTACTTTTAGAGAAGAATTTGTGATTGATTTCATAGATTTAGGATTGAGATACCTTAGAGCTCATAGACATGCAATCAGAAACTGTCTTTCCCTGGTAACTGCCACAGTGTCTTTGCAAGCATGTCTTGTTACACACACCTGGGAAGACAAACCTTGTCATTATGACCTTCACATTAGCTTCTGGCTAACAGTGAAAGTTTATACTATGAAAAAGGGAGGAAAACTAATTTCTTTATGAGAAGAATCTAATAAAAACCAAGTCACATTTCCAGAAGGACCTCTGTGATTTGGGAGTATCAGGTCCATCTCAGTGGGTTCTCAAAAGGCTTTGACTGCTGCCACTCTTGGGAAAATACATCTAGAATTTCATACTTATAGTAATGACATTTAGACTAGTCCCTTGCAAAACTAAGTCAGAAGGGATTTTACACCATAATGTTGGTTTTGCAAGTTTTTTAATCTTTTGCAAGTGTTTAACATTTTTTGAAAGTGTTTAATATTTACTTGGAGTTTAATCTTGTCTTTTGGTCAAATGGTAAATTAAATATCACTTAAAAAATTCCACCTGGGTACAAAGGTTACTAAGGGGGCAGGAAGGAGAGCTCAGGAATGTATATCTGGTATTTGCTTGGGCTGTGAAAGGTACAATATACTTGCAAGTGATGCACATAGTCAGGCAGCTAGACTTTATCCTCCAGGAGGAGAACAAGATTTTCTTGGCTGTTGCTATTCATCAAGGAAAAGAAGGATAAAACCTGAGCACAGGTCCTGAGGTCTCCACTATCAGGCCTGAGAATATATTTACTGCAGGCTCCATCAAGCAGTCCCTTTACAGGATTACTTCATTTACTTGGAGTGATGCCACCTGACTGAGGAATAATGAAGTTTATTACTGTGGTGCCAGTGCACCTGAGCTGAAGTCAAGGGAGGCAGTCGTGTGGCCCCTCTGCTCTGTTGCTGCTTCCCCACAGCTGCCTGGGCTGGAAAAACAGGGAAAGTCAGAAGGTAAATGAGGGCTGTCTTGTTTGGATACCTTTGTTACTGATACCTCCTGAAATCTGGAGAATTTTAATATTGTAGCTTTCTTTCATAAAGGGAAAGATATGGAATTGGATGAGTAGTCAGGCGTTCCTTGAAATTACCTGTGTGTCTAGTAAAATATGAAAAAATATATGATAGACATATGAACCATTAGAAGAGATTAATAATCGGGTAGTTTGTTCAGTGTGTGTTCAGATGGTGAAAAATTAAGTGCACATGGATTTTCCCTGATGTTTTCTTCCAGGGTGTTAGCTTGTGTGAGATATGACAAGATGCGTCAAGTTTGTGGGCCCTGTGAAATTCAGTGGCATACCTTTTCTGGCATGTATGCACTGTCAAATGTAGTTAGAAATTCCCGACAGTCACATTTTTTTGCAGCAAGAATGAAAGTAAATGCACAGCAGCAGTGTAATACTGTAAGTGGCAACACGCAAAACATTCCTGCTTCGGTCATCTTGCTTTTTATGACACTGCTCATCAGTGCCACAGCTTGACCTCCACAGTGATATTGTGTTATTGTGTTCAACCAGCCACACCTCCACAGGACAGGATGTATAAGAAAATACATATATTATATGCAGAACTGTACAAGCAAGACTATTCATTTAGGTATTATTATTAACAGCATATGGAAATAATGTCTAAGGGACATATTAAAATGGAGCTGTAGCATTTTTCAAGTTTAATAAAAGGCTTTATAATTAAGGCATAACATAAATAATTTTGGTCTAACTGGGTAATGAAAATACTGCATTTCTTTTTTTAATAGGGAACACAGAGTCTAAGCTCACAATCAGCATGCAGATACTTGATTGCTAGACGCTTTGTTTAAAATAATTAAGATTGTGTACATTGCTGTGCTTTCTTCATCTGCAGCATGTCTTTTCTCTTTTTAATAGCTGCCCTCCACTCAGGTTTGTTTTCTTGGGGATGAGGAAAATGTGATCTCAGAATTGGTGGACCCATTATTACTTTAAAAGGACAACATAATAAATTCAGTAAGCGGAGAGGAGACACAGCTAGAACTTGAGGGTCACAACACTGGGCTCTAATACTTTCTCCAAAGCAGACATGTCTTTCCAGCTAGCTCTGAGGGAATGAACATGCAATCTATCACTTTAAGGAAATGGATAAAAGGAGGAAAGGTGAGAGCCACACTTTTTAAAGCCAGTACCATTTTTCTTAAACATTGAACATGTCATGTTAGTGAGCAGGAAAATACATGAAAAATAAATAAAGCACAATTAAATAGGCCCTCCACAAACAACTTCCAAGTGCCTAATTTTGTTGCAAATGAAGGAACTTTAATGTGGGCATGGGCTTTATACACAACCTGCATCTTCTCCTTTTTTTCTTTTCTTAGTCATAAACAATGAAGAAAAGTAATTTTTAAAAAGTAATAGGTGATATCTGGGATTTTTTTATTATTTTTTTTTAAGGAAGAAAATATACGGTGCTGTTACAGAGAACATGATGGCTGTATAAGGAGTGCAATAAGATGAGGCAGACTGCTTTGATTTTACAGGGCACTTGCACCATAAATGAAACATGAATACAGCCTAATTAACCTGATTAGAGCTATTGCTTCTACACTGCAATTGTCTTTACATAACACATTCTGCTTGAGTAACAGGGTCTTATTATCTCCTGTTGTACTGCTGCCGATAGCTCTGCACTCTTCTTGTTCTGTATTCACATTGCTGAATTGTGGTGCGGTGATGGCATTTCCATCCTGCTAATATATAGCCTAACGACAGAGCAGGGATTAGCGAAACAGCTGCCAAGCAACCATAGCAGGTTAAAATAGATATAATCAGTTGGCTAAGCTAAGTGATTTTTAGCCTTCAGTTTTCCTCATTTCTAAAGATGAAGAAACCTTGCTTAAAAATATATTAAAAAATAATTCACACCTATTTCATACTTAACATTCACTCCTTGAATTTTTTACTCAAAATATTCAGCATTTATTATTGTAGCATAGCCTCCAAGATAATGTTTGTTATTTTTCTCTAGAGACTCTGGACATTGTCTTATGAATAAGAATGTGTTCTGGGTTGGGTTAAATTGTCATATGCTGATCCTAGTACATTCACAAAGGGATTTTGTTACATTAGTTTGCTTTAAAAGGGAGGAGTTGGCTTTTTTACCTCCATTCCTTTTACTAGAAAGAAACCAACAGGCCCAATTCCCTCCTGTTCTCCCAGTTTGATGCTAGCACACTACTAATGGAGTGATAACTGTGGGAATTGGGACACAAGGTTTGCAAAATGAAAGAGGTAAGAATGTTATTTTTATTTTGTCTAGCTTTTGGTTTATGAACGGTTTGAAAGATGCTGTTGGTCTAGATTTGTAGTATTGCTGAGAATTTTATTTTGGTAAATTTTTGCTAATATATGTTACTAAGCCAAAGCCACGTCTTTGTGCATTTTGATGGAGTAGTCAGTGGGACTATTCTTGATGTCTAGCATGGATTTGCCTGTCATTTCCAGAGAAAAGAATGAAACTGAGGAAAAGAATTGCATGGAATCAAACTCTGACATTCTCAGTCTGAAAACAGACTGTTATGGCATACCTTGGTTATACTAAATGCTCGAAGGGTTTTATTTTCAAATACGGAAAACACATTCTGAAGCCTAACAGTCCACTATTGTCTCTATCGTCATTGACTCATCAGCCAGCATACTGATTAAGCTGCTTCAGGATTTCCACCCCCACCCTCACCACCCCCCCTGCAGCATATACTATTTTCCAAGTCATTCAATAGGGTTAAATGTTAGACAACTTGCCATCTGAGATCTGAGTCATGTCATATTTGAGGACTGCTGTTTGCTATGTAATTCTATTGCACTAAAGATAACTTCTCCAAGTTTATCTTAACCCTAACTTCATGGTCACTGAGCGATTAGCTGCTGTGGCATTTGTACTAACAGGAAATCAGGAGGCCCTGAAACTTAGCCTTGTCGTGCCTCCACCTTGGTCACTTTGGGGATGAAATGGTGATTGCACATATAGGACAATGGAGAGCTCTGTGCGCTACATTAAAAGTTCTCCTACAAACTGAGGTACTGCTTGTAACTGCATGCTTGGTTAGATCTATCACGGCAAGTAATGTATCCAGATGGAAAAATACTTGTGTAATGTTAGTTCCAATGTACTCTGACTGTATAAAAATGTGAGCATTGCTGCAGGGAGGTGAGGCCATTCCAGGCCATCCCATGTGCCTTAGGATGGATGGCTGGAAGAGGGAGCATAACAGGTTTAGCAGACTCAGCATCTACAACCCTTTTGCAGGAGTCATTGTGAGCACGTAAAGAAGTTGTCACTTCAGAGAAAGACACATGATCTTCTGTAACCCTGCATGAGGATGCTTTTCTGTTCTTGGAGGAACAGGGCCCAAGTCATCAATGGAAGAAACTTAGAAAGAAGAAAATTCTCAGGTCTTTCTTTTTTCTTTACATCAGGCCAAGTGTATTGGGCAAAATTTGAGACTCTCCTAAGAAAGGAAATGTGATTGTTTTGGGGTTTGGTTTTGGTTTGGTTTGGTTTTTTTTTAAGGTGTGGAGTAGTGTGTGTATATATACATATAATCTCTAATGAATTCTCAAAATCACTAGTTATTTTGGTGTTCCACCCAAAATATGCAGTATTCTTTACAAATGGAGGAGAAAGCACTGACTTTTTTCCCCAGAAGCCTATATCTTCAGGTATAATGATGATTATTTTTCTCTTTCATAGACCTTCACCTTAGTGACTTATTCCTTTATACTACAGAACCACTGCAAGTACATGATGGATCTGTATCATCACTTTCTAGTGTCAGAGTATCAGATAAGTTTATGGTATCGGGAGCAAGCTCAGTATGAACTTACTCTCGGCACAGAATATATGAGGTTTGTGATACCTTAGTTTTACAGCACTAGGTCACAGTGACATTAGGTCATGGGTCAGATAAGCGATGTATTATTCCTGAGGAAGGAGCAGATAATGCTCTGCCAGTTCAAACAAAAAGCATTGACTTTACCCTCAAAAAAACCAAAAAAAAGAGCAGCAAAATCACCTACCAATATTTAATCAATGACTACAACTTCTAAAGATTAAAAGAGATAATCATATAAAAATAAGAACACAATTTTATTTTTAAGTTACTGTGAAAGTCAGTTCAGTAATGAATTGAGCACCATATGTTTCATTACTTGGAAAGAAAGTTCCTGCATTGTTATAGCCACTACAGCATGTACTAATCATAATCCTATTTTCTGTATAAGACAATTACAGTTTAAAATATTAAATGAAGCTCTGATGTTCGTATCTGCTTATGGAGGACTACAGTGCTATGATTCCATGGTGCCCGTAAATATCAGAGGACAAACTAACTCTTGAAAACACCTTTGGTTAGGACTATGAAGAATTAATTTCTTCCCCTAATATAGAGACTAAAGGCAGAACAAATTTGTGTGTTCAGGAGATGCAAGATCTGGATACAGAACCAGGCCTGCAATTTTCAGGTGACTGGTGTCTTACACAACTGCATTGTTTCCCATCTTGCAGAAAATTTCTTACCAATTTGACTGGAACAATTCTAACAGACTTACAATAGAGAATGTCTTTTGCTGCAGAAAGAATTTAGCATGGCCAGAGCACTACAGGGCCATTCTCCAGCATGGTATGTGCAGCCTTAATATTTAGCTGCTCAAATCCTATTTTAAATGCTTTTTAGTATTAATATAGGCAAAAATTAAATGCAGGCTCTGACTCACTACACTCACTACCCGGCACTGAAGTTAATGGTATCTGTTCATGGAGTTTAACTGAAGCTATATCTAGCATATACTGACATGAATTTGTTCTTTGAGTAATCACTGTAACTTCAGTGCAAACACTCAAGGAATAAAACATTTCTCAATATAAATAGGGCTTGAAAATCTGCTCTATCAAAGGTACCTCTCAGAACATTTTAAAAAGTTCTTTAAGACTTTATTTCAGAAACCATTCAGTTTCTTAATGTTCAGATAGCTTTTTTTTTTTTATTGTCATAACTAAATTAATTTCCTTTTACTTATCTCTGGGCAAAACACAGGAAGACTGTTATTTTCCTGGTGTTCAAAGGCAAATGACTGGGAAAGCAACTTCTGAAATTGATTTTCAAGGAATTTTTGCACTAGTCAACAAACAATGTTGTTGACCAGAGCAGTCAGAAGTGAAATTGGACAGAATTATCAATTTTTTCTTTTAATTCTTTGGGGAAGGCAACGGAATGAAACCAAAGAGACTTCATGAACATTTTCTACAGTTTAGTCTTATTGGCTTTCCATTCTCCTCTGACAATTTAGTTGTGATTCATTCACAGAAAAAATTTCTTCTGGGATAAACTGGCGTAGCTCAGTCAAATTACATTGAATTGGGTCAGTTTACCTCAGCTCTGTATCTAACCCCATATTTCAAAATCTTTAAAATAGGAAGATATTGGTTGATACTACCTTCTTATTTTTCTAGAGGCTTTCTAACAACAATTAAATTCCTTTGAATTGATCACTAGTGCATAAACCCTGCAATTGAGTACTGCGAAATACAAAGAAGCGTAAGTATTATCTAGTACGTAATCCAAACATTCCTATTAATCTTCCCAGAATTCCTGGACACTGTTACACTTAAAATGAAGAGTTGAAGAAGTAAAAGTAAATGGGAATTTGGCATACTCTTTAAACATAGATTTAAGGCCTTTCCTACAGATAATAAAACTATTTGGATTCATACATCTGTGAGTTTTCTGAAGTGAATGTTAACTTTACCACTCCATTCTGTATTTGTGCACTTATAAATACATGCTGTATATAACCCTATACAGTAAAATAAATATATGAATTTAAACATATGTATTACTTTAACTCCTAACAAGTTATAAAAACGTTCCATACCACTTGCATTTTTGGTCTGGCCACAACAGGCATCTATTCTTCAGTGTCGGTGCCTGTGGCTGCCATCTCACACACAGTTACAGCAAAACTGCCTATTAACACAGCCAAGACTTTTAACATGAGATTTTTTGTGTTTATAAACTCGAATCTCTTTCTCAGTGTAACTATTACTCAAAAACATTACAGATCTGTCCATGTTTAGGCTTTCCAGACAGCTTCTGGTCTATCTATCTGTAAAAGCAGTATGCTTGAGCCATTGTCCTAACTGATGACGGCAATGCCATTGTTGAACTTAGAATCAAAAGATGTTATCATTTTTAAGTAGAACTGTTGATACTAAATAATTCAGTGTCTTTCTGGAAAGTAGCAGCCCTATAACCTTTCAGTTCTCCTCACCAATCAATCTACAAAGAAATGTTGCTAGGAGAAGCTACGGAGGAGTGTAGGAACAGCTCATCTCCCAGGCATAAAAGTAACTGCTGGTAACAACAAAAGGGAATTAAAATATGAGACATACAGCTGTAAAAGAAAATATGCTTTACATGAAAGCACATCAGCAGCTCCATCTGTAAATTTCCACTCGCCCAACACATTGGAAAATGTACAGAAAAAGATAAAAGGGAGTGACAGCGGTGCATGTACCAAGACTTAGGCAATGTCTGAAGAGAGGGTAACAAATGCTCTGTCTTAATGAAGCATGGAAAAGAAACTGATCTCTCAGTACAGTTTGAAAAGCCAGGCCAGTCACCTGGGAAACAAGAAAAAGGAAAACCAAGCAAATAGGCTATCAGCCCAAGCCTCACAAAGCATTCACAAAATAAAACTAGCATAGACTTCTAAGTTAATGGTTAATAGGCTTTAATATTGTAGAACTGTCTACACTACATGTGGAACCACAGGTATGTGAGCCAAACTTTATGCTGAAGAAGATAATTACTGAAGCAGCAGGTTCAAAGTATATTGAAATGAAGACCATTAAAGGTATTTCTAGGAACATTAGCAATGGGCTTGAAACAGTCTGCCTTTTCATCCTGAAGTTACAGCAAATGGGAGTTTGTTTCCATTTGATGGGCAAATTGCCTCTTCCCTATAGGAAGGATGACACCTGTGGACAGATCTTCACAATGGCCCTGGACTGAGCCAATGGACCTTTGGTTGTGAGAAATAAGGTGCCAAGAACAACAACCAAAGGCAAAACAAGGCAGTGTGTTTCTTCATAAACAGTGGAAAGAATAGTCACTGGAGTGGGCTCTACACGCCTGCAATGAAACTTGGTACAAGGGATGAGGAGAAGACTTTCAGCAAGTGTATGAAAGGGCGGGTTCAGGGAAACAGCTGGGTTTTTCACAAGGGTATTACCCAACCCTGAGAGATAAGAGGAATGTACTTTGCTAAAGAGCATGAGGCACACAAGAAGCCAACAACAGCTTCAGATTGATCTGGAGAGAAGGAAGGGATGCCAGATTTCCCAGGGAAGGAGCTGTTCGATTTCTTGTCATAGCACTTTGCCCTCACTGTCACTCATTTTGCTCTGGAGCCTCACAAGATCTTTGGCCTAAACCAGGTGTTTTTGTCTCACTAATGATACTTAATTGGAAACCTATTGTTTTTACAGAGACACTGTTAAGTCTCCTCAATAGGCAGATTGAAATAGCATGAGGGAAAAAGGGATTTACACTGAAACACATAGGTGATATTTTGTCCATTTTATTACCTCAGCATTAAGAAGTTTATTTTTGGTTCTCTGTCTTAGGGAACAATGATTCGGATTTGTCCTTGTAAAATAAAGAAAAGAAGATAGAGATATTTTAAACAGCTTAAATAAAAATACACCAAAACAGTACTTGGAAACAAATGAGAATTATTTGAAGCTACATGATAAAAAGATAGTTATATATAGGAAATTCTACTTTTCAATTTTGAAGCCCATTTAAAATTCTTCAGATGAGAAGGCTGGAAAAAGGTGTCTACTTCACTCTCCCATCTGAAGCCAGGAGCAATAGCACAATGCAGAAAAAAAAGAATCAAAAATAAACCTTTTTTTTTTTTTTTCTCTTTGATCCTTTCCTGTATCCTTCAGAAAAATATAAAGAGAGCTTCAGGTATTTTCTTTTTCTTAGTCTTGAACTTCTGGAAGACCCTGAATTTCATATATTCTGTTTTCCCCAGTTGGCTTTTACTTCTTATCTGGAAAAGTTATTCTAACTTTTATCTCTCACCATTTTCAGCCTGGCTCTTACTCTGTGGCACTGTAGAAACAGTGACTCTGTCCCAGACTCAAAGCTGAATGAGAAGCACAGTGCAACAATAAGATCAGATGGCTCCTTGATCTCCTAAACAGCACAAGCTGCAGTTCTCTAAACCCCTCGCTACATCACTGCATGGGGACTTAAACTGCACTAACTATGAAACAGACCAAATAAACCCAAAGATGAGTACTCCTCTTAGCTGTTCAGAAAATGGAAGGGAAGCTGCATTTAAACCATCCTGAAGGTGCTACTGTCTCTTCCTGTGGTGCCCTGTGGCAGCAAGTTAGGTACTGACATTGCCCCATCTCTTCCCTCCTTTGTGCACTCAAAGATGTGGGATGCACTGTCTTCATAAAAACAGTCATGAAACTGGCCTTTGCTGTTTACCATATCTGTTGCTAATAAACAAATAAGTAAAAAAAGAAACCCCAAAAAGCCTCCAAAACCCAAAACAACGACAACAAAAAATCTTACAAAATCATCCCTAAAGACCAAAGCAGAGTTATTTGTATAAAATATTTTGTCTTCCCCATGCGTATCCTATGCTGATTACCATGTATGTTAATGACTGCCATAGAGATGCTAAAAGGGAAAAAAGCCCAGCTTCACCTCAGCATTACAGCATAAGTGATGATGAGAAAGGGAGAAGCAGCAAATATGTAAGAAGATAATCCAAGGACCTGATTCACTTGCAGCAACTTATTCTGATGGGAGTAATTCATATGCTGTGGCGGGTGGAAGGTGCTCCAAGCAGAATCTAAGGGGAGAGAAAAGAATGCTGACTTATGAGCTTCTCTCACAAATAAATGTTACTGCTTTCTTGCAAAGTACAAAAGATAACAACACTTGAGGTATATCTGCTTACAGGAGGTTAACAGAATACCGTTTCTCTTCACATTTCTGTTTCTAATTCTGTTTCATTAGGTAAGAACTCTGCAGCAACAATTTATCTTAACCTCATTAACAACCTCTGACAACTGCTTTCTTTCTAGCCTTGCTTCCCCCAGATTCTCATGATGAAGAAAGACACAGTTCACAGTTTCTCTTCCCCGATTTTATTCAAGTTTTTTTATTTTTTTTTTTATGAAAGCCTGCAATATGTAATGAACGATTGCTGCCAGGAGCACACTGCAATGTGTCTATGTGGCGATTATGTGAGAGGTTCATAGTCTTTCACGTTCCATAGTATAGAAGTGAGCCTTTGGGGCACCTCAAAAAGTTTTAAAACACTTGATTTCATTCAGGGAAGAATCAAAGAGTTTCACTAGAAGAAATTGTCTTTACACACATAAAAAATGAAGGTTTCTAAAGAGATCTTTTAGTTAGATGACAGAAAACCTGCATTTTGTAATACTGCAGGGGTTCTTTCAATAAGTCACTGAAAAGTTCCATTTGACAAGTTAAACCTTGAATTTTTTTTCATACTTATTATAGCCAAGGAGGTGCTAACCTAATACAATAGGCAAAGGAGTGTTACAACAGTACAATAGACCAGACGGAGTTAGTACAATACTGGGCAATAAGGGATCTCACTATAATGAGTGAGAGAAGCAGTGTCTGCAACATAAGAAGCATGCTTCAGAAAAATGTGTTTGGTTTGTTACTGGTCATTTTATAGGTACAATTGTAATCCAATGCAATGACCTTAAGATGTTTAAGAGTCTTCTTTAAAAAGTAGAATGATCATTTCAAAGGTTCACAGGCCAAAAGAAACCATTATGGTACCTAAACTAGGGGCCTTAGTAACACAGGCTATAGATTTTTGCACAATGTTGCCTCTATCTAACCTGATAATTTGGAGTTACATCAGTGGTGTTAGGTTGGGGCTTAGTTTGACACCCTATATTGCTCACATTGATGTGCTGTGAGGACTATGGAAGTATTCAGAGGATGAGATGAGAGAGTTACTCCTGTCTTCCATTTAATTATATTAGGCAAAACGTTTTATAATTAAGTGTGAAATCACTTCTTTCTCTGTGCCTTTTTGGTATCTATTTCCACAGTCTTTAGTATAGGCTTGGTCCTCAAGTTACTTTCTTACATTTATATTCCTCAGCTCATACTCAAACTTCAAGGTGCAGTGGCTCTGGCTCCGGCTCCAGGATAGTCCTATAGAAAGCATAAAGGGTGTTTTGCTAGAAAAACGTTTCCATCCACCATATCATTCTTAATGCACATAGTGGGCAAAGAATGCTCGGAAGAAATCCATACAATGTACTATACGTAAATCTCCACAGGTATTCAGCAAACTACACTCTGCAAATTTATGTGACCTACTTTTTCATATTTGTTTAGCACCTAATAGTATGCTTGCTGCCAATCAAATGGCAACTGCAAATATAATGTATGCTGTTGATCTGGGAAGAATAGAATGATCTGTAGATAACTTGAATAAAACTTGGGCAAGTTGTAGGAGAAAATGACATGGGTATGAGATCGAATTTACCGCACAGCTGTATGAATGCTTGGCTGGGGACAAAGTGCTGCTCATTCACTTCATAAGTGGCCAGAATGAAATATGTGGGATAGAATGGTGACATTAAGCATAATTGCAATATACAGAGATACAATTTGGATCACTTAGATATGCATGTGACAGGCATCTGAAAGTCCAAGTAGCACCTTTCCTGATTACCAAGAAGGTCAAGTACAAAGCTTCTTACAAAACAGTGACATGCTTGAAAATACCTGTCAGCAGTCATAATGTATGATGCACTAACTTTTCTGATGTAGCTATGAAAAGGAGGCAAGCAAAGTATGTTGGAATTACTTGGTGATGTACAGCTGAAGGAAGAGTGTACTTACTTCTGGACCTGATTTTTTAAATATTTTTAATAGTTTAGTACTGAGGAAAAAGGATATTCTTATCTAGCACCAAAAAGCTGTAGTGGTATATAAGCTTGAATTCTAACATGACAAAACACAGCAAACTTACGAGTATCACTAGAATGAAACAACCCTTTTGGCTTCAGTAAGACCCAATTTACAGGTACTAAATAAAAAAGACTGAAATATTTCCTAGTTCAAATTGCTAAATAGCCCGCAGGAGTTAGAAAACTTGGTTTTGTGGTTGAAGCAGTGGATACAGCCTGAGAAGAACTGCTTTCAATTTATGGTTCCATGTTGCTCTTGGAGCAAATCATGCTTAATACAAAATGTGGATAGTATGTCATGCCTGTTGGACTATAAAAGTTTTAAGGCAGGGAAAATCTCTCACTAGGTGAAGACTCAGCATCTACCTCAAAGAAATATCTGTCTTGACTGTGAGGCTGAGGTAACCCTATATTAGAAGTACTGATCAATAACAAAAACAAATATTGCTGTGTCTTCCCAGCCTCCCCTGGTTGCTGGTGCTTATCTCAGATTTTCTTCTGCATTTAGCTTTGTTGCGATGCTGGGGGCAGACAGCTCTTTTTTGCTGAAGATCAGGAAGGCTGGCAAAAAATAAAATGAATCATGGAGGTGAGGGAAAACAGAATGAAGGAGTAACTGATGGAAGAAAATGAGTTGGTGAAGATAGTCTGGTCAGCAGATGGTGAAGAGCAGTTGCTGCTGCAGACAAATGTTAAGACCAAAGAAGAAGATATTTGGACAAGTGATGGTTGAATTAACTCTAAGACAGGGTGTTGGCAAAATAAAGGCAAAGGCTCGTGAATTACATGTGCTGGGTGAAAGGCATTTCCTTGTCCATATGTTTACAAACTTGCAAAAAAGGCTTTCTAAGTATTTTTTGCTTTGTGTCATTAAGTATCAGTGCTTATCCTAAGTGATTTCTACCTCAGAGTTTGGTACTAGCTAGAATTGAAAGTTCTTATGGAACTAGAAAATGTTTTCACCTCAAAAATAAACCAAATATGGGGTTCATGATTAAGGGAAAAAAACCTGATTATATATTCAAGTATCCACAGTTCAGAAAGCAGGTTCAAAGCATAAGAAACAGCAAGAATGAGAGCTCTACATCTTTTTGGTTTTTGTTTGGTTTTTCTTTTTTTCTTTTCTAGCCAGCACTCAGTGTAAAAAACTAACCCTTGTTCTGAATTCTCTTGTTCCTGTGTTTGATGTTTTACGTAGTCCTCACCTTCTTACTTCTATCATCCTTTCCTTTCACAAACCCCTGCATCTGCGATACTGCTGAGTCTTGCTTTAGAACATAACTGGGCACATGGGATGAGAGCTAATGGTTTCAACAGACATATATGCTTGTTGTTCAGAATGGAGAGGACATAGGTTAGAAAATGAACTGCCCTTCTCTATCAGCCTCATACCCTTCCTTCTCTAAGGAGCATTTGGTGTGTAACATGCTCGGAAGACATATTACAGATGGATAAAGCATGGTGAGAAGTTGGTTTTATCTGCCTCAAAGCAGACACAGAGATAGAAAGGACAGCAGTTTCTGGACATCAGGGGGAAGGTTTGTTTGGTAGGAGTTTTGAAACTCAGTCACATATTTTTTGTTTAACAGCTTAGAAGATAGTGTATTATAAGACTGAGTGTTTATGATCTGTGTTGGAAAAGGACTATAGGAAGAAAGTTGCTGGTGAAAGTTGTTTCAGCTTGTCTGAAAAGGCTGGCAAAGATGAAGGAGGCACTGTTTAGCTTGGCCCTTAACCCTGGAGAACTGGACACTGACCATCCTATATCTGCTCAATGGCTCCTCCTGGGGCAGAACAATAGTCACTACCATTTCACCAGAGGAATTCAGCACACAGTAATTACTTCTCTCCTGTGCTTTCAGAGGAGGACAACATCTTCCTTTAGTTTATACAGGCATATGCATTTATTGCTAAGGGAAACTAGCTTCCCATTAAGTGCCTCTCAACTCAAATAGCTCCGATTGTTCTGTCTTAAAGATGTGAGACGTGCTTTTTTTGTGAAAGCATGTAGAAAAAGACTTATACTACTAAAGACAACTTTTCTTGCTTCTTATCCTTTAAAGGCTTTGCAAAATGTTCCTATTTAATAACAGTTATCTTTATGTAGTAGCTGAATCTTTTCATAAGCTAATAGTTGTAAAGCACTGTCTACTTTGCTTAATGATACTATTTTCCCAATATAAAACAGGGCTAATGGGTGTCAAATGTGAAAGCAATATTCCTGCAATTTATCACTTAAGCCTTCTTTCACTCTTTTGGGGTGAATTGTTGTATTTTTAAAGGGAAATTGATTGCCTTGAGTGAATTCTTTTATTCCTCTACATTAACAATTCATGAATGAAGCCAATAGCTGCAACACAATCTTCAGTTCCTTGTCCCACCAATAACCTCATCTGTATCCTGGAGGGTAAACTCACACTGCATCAATCAACGGTCTTCGTGGTCTGTAGCATAGCCATGTGAACTGTGGCTTACACTATGTTCTCGTTTGCTCCCTTGACTTCTGGCAGTTGGGAACTGCACAGAAATGAATTAACTGTTACAAAGTTTCCTGGCATGCTGTACTTTACATGATTGGAAAGTTACATTACTAGAAAGAACAAAGAATATAGACATTTACTCTGGGGTTCGGAACCATATGCCAATGGTTAAATGATACCTGTGTACCTTTTTTTCCCTGCTTCCCCCCTCTTCCTGCTATTGTTAAGCACTGGGCAAAGCCAGTTAAAAAGATTCCGGGAGGTTAAAGAAGTCTCTGTTGAGGAACATTTTGGACTACTTATTTAAAAAAAACCCAACAAAACCAACACAAAAAACACAAGCCCAAAACAGCACTATAAAACTCAACTGGAAAAGGCAAAGAGGTCAGCAGTTTAAGAATACATTAAGATTGCACCTGCAAATGAGTTCATTCACTTCTTTCCATGAGCAAACCCAGTGCTTCTATTCCCAAATGAGAAATAAACACACAGTACTGGGCAGGCAGACATCCAAATGCCCAGATTTAGTGTAACTAACTGTGTGCCTACAAAACTCATACACAGAAAATGGAAGTTATGAATGTGGGTTTCAGCTTAACTTGTGAAGCTAGAGCTGTTGTGGAGGTAAACCAGTCAAAGTGTGGCTTTGAGTCATTAGTAAAACTTAATCTCAGGCATGTCCATCTCCCTGCCACTGCTGACTCCTCTCGTGAAAGCCATCTGTCCTTAAGCACATTTTCCTCCTTGACCAACTTTTTTTCTGTCAGAGTCTCCACATAAGCATGTGTGTATATGTTCCTTCCGCTGTTGTGGCTCCTCTCCAGCCAAATTTGTTGTCTCTGTATGCTGCAACCCATACCCACATATCCACATACAGCTCCTGCATTGGGATGTCGCTGGCCTGCACACCCCAGGCTGTGCTAGAGCGGGCTTCACCCAGGAGTAACCCTTTCGTTTTTATGGACACCTGAGCACATTTACATACTTGGCAAAACATCACTGGTGTCACCCCATAAGAAGTCACTTATAAAACGTGGGGCTGATTTTCACCTCATTTCTGCTAGATCTGTACCAATTTAAACCTGTGAATTAGCATGTGTCTTAAGAAAGAGATACACATATACACACACAAGATGCCTACTTATGATTTTTTATAATTTTCATTATTCTTCTGTATTTCTCTAAGTATGTTGCTAACTGTTTTCATCAGACTTAGCTCAGTTTCAGCATAGCACTTGGTACGGCTGGTTATATCACTGCACAGTAAAAACAGTTACTGCTGGTTTACAAAAAACAAAGTTAAAAATCTGAATGTATTTAATTAGATCTTTTTTTTGAGGTGACCAAGATTCAGTAAAACTTAATGAATTTTTACTTTACCTTCTCAGGAAAACAACATATGAAGACACAAATAAGTAACCCACCCTTGTCATTGAAACTATATTTAAGATAAACCTGCTGTGGCTTCAGTTTTGTAGCATTTGACCTCCTTGGGATAGAGAAGATATAGAAGATTTTTATTTGCTTGCAGACTGTAAGATAACAGGCAGTATGTCTGAAAATATAAACCTGAGATGACTCTTAAAAATGATCTTGGGAGAAGAAGAACAGGTACAAGAACAGAAAAAAAAAAGGAAAGAAGCAGAGAAAGGAATGGCAGACATGCAGGCTGTATAAATAAAGAGCTAAGAAAAGACCTGTAGAAATAATTGATTTTTCTGATTCCCCACTGACATTTCTTAAAAATCCCCAAGTAATTTGATGTCCATCTGAGCCTAATATTTTTCTTTCTTTCTTTCTTTCTTTTTTTTCTTTTCTTTTTTTTTGTTTTCCTTGCAGAATGATCCACAATTGAAACAAAAATTGCTTGGGGTTAAATAAAAATGTTTAATTTTATCTGAATTGTTTTTTACTGTGATTAAAGATATTTTCTGAGATTTTAAAAAATAGAATAAGAAGAACTTAAAAAAAAAAAAGCTGATTCACAGGGGTTTAAGCAGCACTGCTAAAATTGAAGAAAGAGAGCAAGCAGTGGTGGTGCCTTTCATAAATGGAGCAGAAACAAGGTCTGGGATGTGGAAAACCCAGGTTCAGATTTCTCCTCTACCAAAGCTGCAGTACAGACATTAATCTAGTTCTCCTATCCTCATGTAATTTTTTCAGACAAACATTTGGTAAGATTTTGATTACATGTTCATGTTCTGATTACATGTTCATTATTCAACATGTTACAAAATAATGTTGAGATCAAGTTTCCATGTACACAAGATGGTGTTAAAGAGATGACCTTACTCCACCTACAAGAGAGACAAGATCTACATCCTGTTCTTAAGCTATAGCAATACATGGAAAGGCTACAAGTTTCTTGTTTATCCAAAGCAATCCCTGAAAACTGAGGTCTGAAATCCCAAGTTCTGGTTCAGTGGCTTTTCTGAAATATATAACATAAGACATGCTATAAAGACTCGCTCTGATGTCCCTCCACCCCTTTGATCCATGAACTGGTAGTGCTGAGACTCCAGGAAAGCTCTGGCCAGATAATCTTGATTGACAAAACATTTTACGTGGACAAGGGCAAGGTAAAATTCTTCAGGCTAGTCTGCAGTGTCATAAATGTTTGCAGGATTGACTGTACCCTTCAGAGGCAGCCCCATGCTTCACCGTCCTTGCTGCATACAAATGAAGTCACTCCACAGCACAATTGAGTGCATATGCTGTGGTGTGACCTCCTGTTTGGTGACATCCATCAGTGAAATGTTCTGTGGTAGCGGCTGTCTGAAAATCATCTGGTACATGAATTTTTACTCTGATTTCACTAAAACCCAATCAATAAGGGCACAGAGCTTTAGTGTTCTCATATACCTGCTCTGTGAATAAAGTAAATGAAATATTTGTGCAGACTTTTGTGATTTGTTTTGAAAGGCCTGACCAGAAATTGGAACGTGTCAGGAGCTAGAAGGCGGGGATTGCTGACAAGCAGCATTGCATGCACATGAACTGCAAAGTCCTCTCTTCTGGGTAGAGGTAAAGGAAAATCAACCTAAATATGAATGAACACTTACTTAGAAAAAAATCTTGAAAGATTAATTTGGCACTGTAAGTTAGTATTGCACTTTCTGATGCTGGACCCTAGTAAGCATGTAATTCTGATTAAATTAAAGGAGTATTACAGACAGGAGTTCAAATATAAGTACATATCCTAGGTATACCTATATTTGCATATGAACTTGTAAAAAGAGTTCTCTTGGCAAAATACTTGTAAGCATATTATCAGGGAAATTTGTTTTTCTTATAAATAATAAACCCAGAAACTGGTCTGATTACTTTTTAATTATGGAAAGACTAGGTAGCAAGTGGAAACAATTGTTTGTTTTGTGTTTTAATAAGAACACTGGGGCAAATCAAATGAAAGTGCAAGTAGCAGTTTCAAAACAAAAGAAGAATCCTCTGCACTGAATGTGTCCTTAAGCACAAAACACTCTTGCTATTGAAAAATTTACATGACTAATTGGAAATCTTCTGAAACAAATAGTCATTAAGGCCAATACTGAGCTATCGTATTTGGATCAAAAAAGGCTCAATGCCCCTGGTGGCAACGCTGAGGAAATATTACTTATGCTTGTTGTTTTCTGAAGAAAATTTCTTAGCCATTGTTTTTTAGTTACTCTCACAGACAGAATTCTTGGCTTTGTAAGAATAGCAGTGCCAACATGAGGCAGTAGGGTTATTATTCCTAAACACTGCTATTGTTCTTAAAATATTCTTCTGTTAAAAACAGCGCAACAGATAAAAAACAATAGTAGTAAACTCAGAAGGGAAAAAAAAAACCCAAAACACCCAACCAAAAAACCCCACAGTGGCTTTAAAAAAACCCCAACAATTCTGGGAAGTAGAGAGGAGATTTTGCAAAAGAAGTCTTGTCCATTTTAAGAATCAGGCAGGGTATTATGTTTTTGCTTTGCAAGGGTTTATATGGGGCTGAACACACAAAATGGCTAAAAGCAGAAAAGCAGAGACCAGAGTATTTTAAATTACCCACTCAGATGTTTACTAAATCATCTGATTTAGGCTTCAATGTCTTAAATCAGGGATAGATGATTGATAGTAACTCCCTTCTCTAAGTATTTTGATTCTGATAAAAGTATGAGTGAAAGATAAACATATTTGCTCCTGCTTATAACTCTTCTACTGATACACAGACATTTGACTAAAAGAGTTTTTACTTTCCAGCTACAGAAGTTATATGGTAGTCTTTGGTGTTCAATAAGGGATTGTTATGTGATCTCAAGCATTAAAACTGATTGGTGCCCTGTCTTAAAATCCTTCATCTTATCTCCAGCTCTCTTAATTTTTGTTCCTATCATCTTATTCCCTAACTCCTTTTCCAGCTGTCCACAATTGTAAAAGTAAATGATTTCAATATGATGCAAAAGAGTAAACAAACTCTTACCCTGCAATTGTTCTAGGCACTGCGAAAGAACAAATAATCACTTTGACAGGTAGACAGGAGACAGGTCAAAGTGATCTGCTGGATGTCTGCCTTCAAGAAAGGTCAGCAATGTAATGCTTCTTTCTCCTTTCTTTTCTTCTACCTCTTTGTTTCCCCCCTTACCAATTTCCCCATCACCTTCTCCCGCAATTTCAGGGTGACCCAACAGCATTCATAGATACCGAGCTAAAACAATCAGTGACTGCTTATGGCAAACCACACCATTTCTAAGGCACGTGTTGCAGAAACGTATGATCGTTTCTGTATTTTTTTAAGCAGCAGCATAAGATCCCCTTGCTTTTGTATAATGGCCATTGTTATTGTATTAAAAAAAAGCAGTAAAATACGCTCTCAGCAGTAACTTCCTAGAGATATGATAAGTAATACAAAAAGTCTGGACACTGGAATGGGAGAAGTCCAGTTCACCAACTTTTTCTTTCTGCTTCTCACTACCGCAAGAAGAGATCCTGTGTTCTTAAAAAAAGGTACATGCTTCGAAATAATAGTCCGGATCCTAAAATATGGAGGGTAGCTTAAAGAAATCATGCAAATACTGTAAAATACTTATAGAGACATCTAAGTATATTACATATATACATTTGTATGACTAATATATATTTTAATTTTCTAAAGTACCTCCTGTCTCTTATGAAAACTCATTCATGTTCTCAAAGTTTTGCCCTCCCACAGGCTATGAAGACGAGACTTTTCTCCTCTTTAATGGCAGCTGGCACTGTGCTGCAATCATCACTTTCCAGAAGCTGGCCTTTTTTGGCTGGTATGTGGACAGGCTTATCCCGATCTGGGGACAAGGGGCAGTTGGGACACCTGTTCTGGCACTCAAGGCCTTGTGTGATTCATGGGTGACTGCAGCAGGAGCTGGGGCAGGGAAGAGTCCTGCCGCCCCTCCAACCATGGCTGCCATATAGGGAATTGCAGGATCAGGGTGCAGAGGTGGCCCAGTGCTGGCTACAAACATGACATGGACTTTGTCAGTTTCTAAATATGTATGGAGACGGGCTTCAGGAGGCACTATCCACCCACATTAGAGATCTTTGTATTTTGGTAGCTTTCAACTATACATTTGCTTGTGTTATTATTTCTCATACTAGCTGGCTTAAACTACCAAGGGTAATTCTAGGACAAGCTACAATTACAATTTCTTTATGCTGTGTAGACATGACCTTTGACTAGTTGATTGCAACTGGCTTTGGATCAGGGCCCATAGCCAAAGCTGTGTCGCTAGCATAACATGCAACACTCTCTTCAGAGCCTCCAAGTATAAGCCATCACCTCTCTGATCTAAAATACACATAATTGCAATGAGCTGGGAGATCCTCCAGCATTTCACAGCATATAGAAAAGATTTATTAACAAAGATTTTCTGTTTGCAGACACAGAAACACACAGAAGGCCAAATTCTTAGCCTGCATAAAGTAGTGGAGCTTAATGTATGAAGAAGGGATGAACTCTGGTGTGTGCATGCTCATGTGCATGGGACACACAGTTTCCGTGTACCAATTGCTAGTTTTATGAGGATAAATCTGTAAAGAAGCTGGAAAAAACTGACAAAATGGTTGTAGCTTTACAGTTCACTTCAGGCTAAAACACAGCTATTGAAAAAGGTGATTTGGGCATTCCACATTCTGCTGCTAGATAAATTTGCGTCCTGTGTTTTACATATAGCATGATGGCAAATTCTTATTAGTAATTCATACATACAACAGAATAGCAGTTCTGAATTCATGGAAGAATGGTGGCTAACACTAGTTCAGCATTCAGGGTACACCACCATCTCAGCTATAGGTTCAGCACAGGGATGTGTGGATCAGTAAGACTGTCTTCAGCTCTTCTACACCAGGCAAACAGAATCAGCCTACTCTAACTCTAACAACATGGTGGGTCTGCCAGAGGAGCACTGCAGCTACCAGCACCTTGAATATCATTGAAGCTATCAGCATCAAAAAAACAAACCCCAAAATTGCTCTCAAAAGCAACTGCCCTATCAACCTCTACATAATCTGATTTATCTATCGCACATGCTTTGTAAAAGCATCAACCCATTAATTTCAACAGGGTCAACTTCACACTCACTAAAAAGGGAATGGGACACAATGAATAGGTTTTGGTCAGGCACAGCACAATATTTATGACCTTTTTTCACCACTATGGTTATGCTACAAATGCATTTTATGTGAGTAGATCTCATTAGACAAGCAGGCGTTTGCAAAACATTGCAAATGCAACACAGTATAATGAGTACACTTCCAGAGAGTATATTCTAGTACCCTCCAGGCCTAGATTGGGCAGCTCATCTAAACATCAGGTTAAATCCTGTTTAAGTGAAGAGCCTTATAGAAGTTTTGCAGCAGTGCTCTTAATGCCTGTGAAAAAAATGTCAGGAAGCAGAATGAAGTCAGTTCTCATTTTCTTTCCCTTTTTCAGCTATCCACCCTAAGAATCCTTATTGTTATTGTTTTTCACACACATGAATTCTGAGTGGACTTACAGGTATTTCCTTCCTCCTCTCCCACCAAAGATAACACCCCCCGATGTTACACCACCACTATTAACTGGCACACATTTTTGTGCCTCCGGTTGCACTTCTGATGTCCCCTCTGCCTCCCCATTCACCTTGGGCTGGGGTTTTCCGCCGGGACCCGCTGTCCAGCTGTTTCCAGCTGCGTCGGGCACCCCCCGGCAGGTGGCACTCGGGCTCCGCCGCTGACGGGCAGCCGGGCACCGGGGCCGGGCTGGCGGACAGCAAGGAAGGGGGGTCCGCAAACACCTATTTCATCGCTGGGATCGAGGCAAAGAGGCCCTTTCCGTGCTTAAATTCTCAGCCGTATCTGCTGTGAGCGCCTCGGTGTCGCTCAAGGGAAGTCTCACCGCACTGCAAAGGAAAGCCCGAGGTGGGAGTGCGGCCAGGGGGCTGCAAGGCGCACGCCTCCTGCAAGGAGCTGGGGCTTAAGTCTGAGCATATGTAACATCACAGCAACCCGTCACAAGAAGGATAATTTAAAACGTGGTTGTTATCCTCAGGGGGAAATCTCTGCATTGAGAGGGGAATATATGTGCATACTGTAACTCCTATTAGTGCTAATGGGAATTATGTGTGCAAATCCCCAAATTCCAGTGTATGAAGAAAAGAGTGTCCCCATAAGGGTCTGAAATATCCATTTGGATTAAGCCTGATGGTTGGGAAACTCGTGATACTATGGCTGTTATTATAAATTCATACTTACTAGGACTAAGTTTCACCTGAAACAACAGAGCCTGAAGTGTTATTTGTTCCAGCAAATTATTTTGTTAGATGTGATAATCAGTTCACAGCAGGACTGTGAGAGGCTGCTCAGCTTGTTGACAATTCTGGGTCCCATCCAGCTTCAAGCAGCTTCTGAAACAGTTCCAAAGGCCACAGAGGGGACTCCCAAACCCAGCTCCTCAGGGAGACATGGCCAGGACAAGACTGACTATCCACAGCCACATCCCAGGACAACCCTTTCTCAGGGGCAGAATTACTTGTTCTGTCAGGCGCACCCCAACCCCAAAGCACAAATGATAGGCAAGACTCAGCAGGGGTGCTGCTGTTCCCAGCCCCCTGTATTTTGTCAGGTGGATGAGATCTTTTTCTTATGAGCTAAGTGCTTAAGACACAGTCAGAGGTGAAGGGGGACCTGCAAATCAGTTGTCCTTAACTTACTTGGCCACTCTGTAGTTTATTTCAGGAATTATGTGACCTAAGGGTATGTCTTCCATTAGCATCACCTTTGAATTAAGAAGATGCCTTTCACAGGAGCTTTCATCCTACATTTATCATCTCAGCCTCAGATTAGATTTAATCCCAGGGTATCCCTCCTTTCAAGGCTGCACATTTTCCCTTGGGGCTGGTAGTAAGGAAACTCTGTTCTGACCCTCATGTTTCAGCAGTTGCATCAAGTGAGCAGTCATAGTGCTGCAGGAGGAATGCTATGGGGCTGCAGGGCTCCTTAATGCAGAAACAGACATGGCTGTGGCTTCAGCATGCCCTGTCTCACCTTTATTACTCTGTTATGTGGACCAACAGCTAAGGGGACACGAAAGCGTAGAGGGAAGGTGTGGAGGGCTTGAGCCAGCAATGTGCGGGATAGCAAGGAGGGTCCCCTTTCCAGGGATGTCCACCTTACATGACACAGAGAAACAATGGTGCTGGGTGCCAGCATGAACTTCAGGGCCAAAGTGTACAGGGGCTGCCACAACCATGGTGGGAAACACCTGCCAAGCAGCCGCTCACCCCGTCCCACTCTCATATTTTCTCCTCCTCCTGTTTCTTTACATATTAACACCCAGACTCCTTATTCCCCTCAATTAGCCCACTCGAGAGCAGCCATGTGTGCCCTTTAATCCTATGCAGTGCCAAAATTAGGGTGAAGCAGACCAGCATGCAATGCCACCGTAGATTTAAATACCATTCATAGAGACAGGGAGTTGCTTTGTTCTGAGTGATTCCTGAATCTATTGAGTTTTTTGGAATAGGGCAGTTAATTATTTTTAAACCCTACTCTTCTACTTAAAGCCAGGGCGTGACTCCAACAAATTCACTTCCGAATCTTGTAATGGAATAGAAGTATTGCCAGTCCTCATTAAAAACACCGCAAAAGCCACAGCAGCAGCACTGTGTTCCTGGTAATGATTTGTTTCACCGATAGATCAAACAGCCTGTTGACAATGGTTGACTGCAACCGACAGCCTCTTCTAATAAGATAAAGAAGTTGTACATTTTATTGATTATAAAGCAAATTGGGGTTTTGTTCCTTTAAATTTTTTATTGGCTACAAAATGGAGGACTTATGCCTTTGAAATTGCAGCTTGCCATGACATTACAATGAATTATAATCCTAAGGTATTCATGCTTCCTCAAAGGCCTAACACATTTGTCTGCTTTGCAAGCTTGTTGTAAAATGCCCCACATTTACATACATATTTTCAGGAGCTTTTTATTCAAGAACTGCAGCAGACTTGAGAAAGGGAAGGGGTCTGAATGGGCAAGAATTCTTGAGATCCTGGTATTTTAAGACTCTTGCAATATCTCATCACGAGCTATGAGCTTGAGGCAGACATTTTCGGATGAGGTTCTTAGGTTTTTGTTACACAGGAGGTGAAGTTTTTAATCCCTTCTGGCTCTGAAGATCTATGTTCCTGAACATCCTGGGAATGGAGCTCATATTGCCAAAATAAATCTAACGCTTTTTAGATCAATATTTAGGGTCAGATCTTATAGAAGCTCAAGGCACATTAAGGAGCTTTTTAAAGGCCAGAAGCCAAAATCAGGACCCCCAAATCTGCAATCAGTATCTCTCTTGCAATCACCGTCTATCTTGCAATCGCCAAATACCTCCCTGCTTGTGTTTGAGCTGTGCAGGCACCTCCAGCTCTGCCTGTGCCTTCACACAGAGCAGAGCAGGTACATGGAGATCTGCTGTGCTACAGAGCCTGAGCGGTTCCCCAGCCCCCTCCATGGCATCATTCAAGGGGGAGGCCAGTGGACACCTGCAGCATCAGGGCAGCGTGCCTCAAAATCACTGTAGTGTGAACTTTGCTTGCCCCTTCCCTAACACATCTTTGCAGATAAGAAAGCTGGAGCACTAAATTCCAGCAGTAAAGCCTTGCAGTTGAGACACTGGCAGGGAGGTGTCTTGGCTTCTAGAGTAGTCTCAGGGCTATTTCTGTTCTCTTGCTCTTCCTGCTCCTTTCCTGTTCATCCCTAGCAGCTGGACAATATAAAGAGGGGTGGCAGGGAAGGGTAAAAAAAGAAAGTCTCAGAAGGAGCCCTCAGAGCACAGGCTTCCTCCCCCTGGCTCAGTGAACTTCCACTTCTTGGCTCAGAGCACCTCCAAAGGGAGTGACATTCAGGCTCCTCTTGGCCACATGGTTTTTTTTGCTGTTAGTAGCTGAGATTTGTCAGGAAAACATGCCCCTACTCTGGTGAATCCCAGCTCATGGGTAGGCATCTGCCAAGTGTTCCTGACAAGTAAGAGATGTAGACCTGAACTGTTACAGGAGCTGGAGCATGCCCTACCCAGATCCACTGCTCCCAGCTACTAGGCACTTAAGTGTAAGTGGATCAGTGTTGCAATTGCCATTGGATATGAATTAAGAGTGAAAAAAACGGCCCTTGCACTGTTATTAAGCAACTGGATATAGGGTACATCTCCCAGAAACACTGGATCCAGCACATAGGATAGCAGTTTTCTTCCTAGCAATCACCTCTGCATTGAGAGGACAAACTATGTCCACACTCTTCCTTTTTCAGCCTTTTCCTTATATATGAGAAAATAGTACAAAATACCACATAGATACCACACCAACCTGAAAAATAACACTTTGGTCCGAGCACTTTATCCATATGACCCTTTGCATGTTCTCATCTTCAGCCTCTTTCAGTAAGAAAAGCACACACACACTCAGACATTCACAGAGTCCACAGCAGGTGGCAAGGGAAACTATTGGGAACTCGCTTTCCAGCTGCTTTAGGGTGGGCAATTCATGATCTGCTGCCTGCAAAGCGATGAGGCATCACGAATGGGTGCAATAACTATGGGGCTTTCACCTCCCAGGGATCTCTGTCCCCATGTGGGGACCAGCTCCCAGGTCAGCATGTCTGGTAACTGGATCTGAAACACAGCTCTTCAAAGTGGCAGCATTCCCACAAACGGTGACGAACCGATTAAACCCATAGTTTGGCACTTACATACCTTATTCTATTTTAAAATTAGTGTCTGAAGTGGTTTAGTGACTCCACCATTGAATTCAGTGCCAGTGTTTGAGCTTAGGAGACTTGTTTGAAAATTTTGGCCCAAGTACATGTGTTATTACCAGGTAACAGCCATTCACTCACAAAGGGGATTGCAGTGCAGCAGTTCATGCTATCTCAGTCCTACAGGGATTGAAAGCCCTTTGCTTTCCTGTTTGTTGATCGGATGCTTTCACCAGTGCTCAAGTCAGTCAAAGGGAGGAAAAAAAAATTAACAAAGCTTCATAGAAATATTGCATTCTTTCCTAGAGTGGAGGCAAAACAAACAGAAGTTTAAAGTAAACAGTTTCTACCAGCAGATCTTTTCCCCTATTATTGCATGAATTACAATGCCCTTCAGCCAGCAGAAGGCAGAGAAAGTTCTGCCAGGAAAAAGAGTTATTTGAAAAAGTTTACTTTAAACTCTTGTTTGCTTTGCTGTGCACAAACACACACACACACAAGATACTTTCTTTTTCTACTTTAGTGCTAGGTAGAAAGCAAATGGATTTCTCTATCGACTGGTATACAGCTGGCAGAAGTAAAGGCAAGTTTCTTCATGGTCATGCCTCTGCTCAACCATAATCTGGAAGAACACTGTGAGAGTTAAAGAAAGACTGTCCTGTTCACCTAGGACATGCAGACCATTGGAAAAAGCAAAGACGAGCATCTCTGATCATTCCACAGACATAAACAAGCACAACTCTGCCAAAGCCAAACAGCACCATTTTATTCTAATAAAACTCCTCAATGAATTTTTTCTTCTAAATCTCTGTCCCCTTTGTAATGAAGACAAAAGTTGCAGTCTGTTTTCATTCACACCCCTGTAAATCTCAAGTAACTGGCAGAGAGCAAAAAAAGCTCTGTTGTTGGTTAGGGCAGAAATTCTGACTAAAAGGTAGAGCAGCCTCAAAACAACGACCGTCATCTTTAGTGAAAAAATGTTCCCATTTCTGATCAGTTCTAATGCTTCTATTTGAAACAGATTCCTTGATCAGAAGTTAATAAAAGTATGTCATGTGAAATACACAGAGCACTTTATAAAATAGATAAGAAAAATAGGGTTGTGTCCTGAAGAGTTTGTAACAGGCAGAATGAGAAAAAAAAAGAGACAAAGGAAGATAAAAAGGGGTTTCTAGCAATGTATAAGCAAAGCAGGATAAAAATGAATAGCAGTTGGATTAGTGCAGCATGAGTTTGTTTTTAAAGTACATCCCTTTTCTGCGCTTCCACCCTCTCCCGTCTGCCCCACAGCCCTGACCTTGTTCCTCCCC
>JANHGB010040262.1:0-81242 GCA_026283785.1 Coracopsis vasa | reverse complement strand
CATTTCAAAAGAGCTGTTCCTCCTTATTTCTCTTTTGACCTGCATTCCTCACTGCTGGCTGTAATGTGGCGATAAAGGCACCAGTAAATCCAGCCAGCTTGCCCAAGATCAGAAGATATGGCGGGTGATGTTAGCAAATTAACTGATTGGTATAAAACAAAGGGGGGGGGGGGAAGTTTTCAGGAAGCTGAGAACTCTTGAACCCATTTAAACAAATAAGTGGCAGAGGAGCGGGCCTGCCTGTCACAGGAATATCATCTGCAAGAACCAAGCCAGAACTAGGAAGCAACAATCGGATGCAGCCTCTGAGAGCAGCCCCTGTTAGGGTAACAGAGCTGTTTAAGAACGATGAGTTCCTGCGTTTCAAAAGGCAGGATACACTGGGATGCTCCCTGCGGCCACTTCCACCCCCGGCTGACCTGTGCTTGATACCCTCAGGTTGCTCCTGTCTGCAACACTGGCAAAGAGACAATATAGACTTTTTGTGTGCTTCTCGTATAATTATGCTTTCAAGGGCCCTGGGCTGGTAAACAAAGCAGATAATTGCAGTAAGGCTTTGGGATACACACAGACTTATTTGTTTAGTAATATTAACTGGCTTTCCTGCTTTACCACCAGCACTAAGAGGGTTAATACCTTCCTCCTGGGCTGGGCTCCAGAGATTTTGCTCTCTGTGGCTCCAGATGGCTTTCAGAACTCTCTAAAGTTTTGCTGCCCTCATTAGTGACAGATGTGGGAGTTACAATTTGAAATTTAGGTTCACTAAAGTGAAGCATTGTGAAATCCCAGGAACCCATACTCTTAAATGTGCCAGTGGTACAGTTCACAGAAACATGCCCTCCTGTAACACAGAACAAGAGACTTTAATACCAACAACATCACTTCCCTTTACCCCCTTCACTTTATGTCAGACTTCCAGTGCAGCCTTGCCTGGAAGCCTCTGTCATTGCACACCGGTTAAAGGCCTGGCAGTGTGTTCTCCTGGGCTGAGTCTTGCATGCCTCCCACCATCCCTGATGGCACAGTGCCGGCCTCATGCTTCAGATGATCACTTCCTCATACAGCTGGAGCCATGCACTAACTCTGTACTTGTCATCAGCCCTGCTATTTCAGTACATTTATTTCATCTGGCATCTGAACTAGAGCCCATCTCAACCACTGCTTTTGTCATGAAAGCAGACGGATTTTTTCATTACTGCATGCAGCGTGCTTGAGAACCACATCCAGAGCATGTTTTCATTACAAATTCCCTTCCTTTCTTCCTGCTATAGAAAGCAGAGATTCGAAACATGGCTACACTCCCCAAGATGTTTGCTTTGGCAACCAGCTCATAACACCCATCTGGAGAACCTGACAGGTAAAGCCACGGAGGTCAGCCTGCACTGGCACTGCTCGAGACCTGGAGAAGATACTGTTTCACTGTCATTATATTCAGCTCTTTACTAGCAGCTTTTGTACCCAGAAAAGACACGGTACAACTGTCACTTCTAACATCCTCCATTAGTACTGCTTGAATTTTGAGCTGGGGGAGGAGGTCTAAAATAGCCATGAAACGTGATCATTTCTGAATGGGATTAAATGAGATGTTACAGAGTAGAAACAATATAACTTTTTGGTCATTCAAATATTTAAGATAACAGGAACCATTTGGAAGGGCAGCTTACTTTAAAAAGTGGTTTTATGTAACTATTGTACACTGTACATAAGTACAGAGTATATTTCTGTTCATCCTTCTTGGCACAGACATACAACATGTATGAGAAGAATATCTCTGTGATACATGCACAGGTTGTCAGATCTAGAAGGATGCTATTCATTTGTAGTTTACAGCATATGTATTTCATGCACACAATGTCTTTCTGAAGAAAGCAATAGCTTTAAAGGAGAAAAAAATGACCAAACAAGACCGTTCAAGCCATATGACAGTACAAACAGATCTCACAGGCTAACACAGTTACATGGAAGCTAAGCAGAACCACAGGATCTTTCCCTTTTCTTCTTTTATTGTTAAGTTTTTCTTGCTGTTTCTGCAGGATTATGCTATCTGTTTCACTAGCCTGTAATATTTTTAGCCTAGAAAGATTGCATACAAATCATTTCTTAAATGGGTAGCATATAGGACATCACTGGAAGCTGCTTTAAGATTCAGTTGATCTTCCTTCACTTCTGTTTATCTCCAGGGTAGACATCCTTGTGTCTCTCATTTCCCCTATAATCCATAAATCTGTTCAAGTTTTCGTGTCCCTTCCTTTAAATGCTATCACTTCCCCTTCCCCATCACTATTCCCCTTTTATTTTGTCAAGTTCTGTTATTCAGACAGAGAAGCATGTGGTTCTCTAGGTGTTAGCTCTCAGCTATGCATTTTGGCCCAGAATGTAATCTTTCCTCCTTCCTCCCCTCCTTGAAAATGTTACATATTTGGGTTAGGACATGCTCACGCCTTCATTTTGTTACACAGCGAGCATTGCCATTTTAACCTTCGTATCCCAGTTCTCTTTCTGCCTTCCTGGTGCAGCACTGACATCCCTTACTCACTGCCAAGCTGAGCATTGCACTCCATCCTCAGCTGGGCAGTAGATTGTGGGTACTAGGTACACCACAGAGAAGAGAGTCTGTGCATAGGTATGTCCTCATTAGTGTCTGCTGGGGTGGGGGAGTGGATATATGGCTCTGCCCCACCCATTTAGAGGGGCACTGTGTGCAATGCTGCTTCTGAGAACGAGGAGTCAAGCCCCAAAGTCATTAGGAGACGTATTATAGACATTAAGTGCTGATTGTAACAAAGACAAACCAGAGTAGAGCATAAGAAGGAAGATTATCACATACTAGGATTTGCACTATAATTTCAGTAAGAATATACTTTGCTTTTCTCTGCTTCCATGCAACCCACCTGCTGAAGAACTGACCAAGGTTCCTATTCCTTAGCTGGCATCTAAATGGGTTACAGCTGCTACTGATTTCATTTAGGGCTTAACCCCTTGATGACAGATGACATGACTTGAGCAGAGGAGTTTGATAACTCCTAGCTGGGTATTTGCACGTGGTATTTCTGCAGCATTCTTATGCAGCAAGGAATATATTTTCAGCTTAAGAAGTGTGACACAATCTTTCATCATGAACATAAATGAGCTGATACTAACATGGTTAAGGTGGGCATTTCCAAGTGTGTCAACAGGAGGGGAACCCCCCAATATGTTAAGGAAGACAGAAGTGAAATAAAAAATGGCTCAGGAGTGGCAGGAAAAGCAACTTTAAGTTCACTTAAAAAAAGAAGAAAGTGGTTCATAACATCAGTGAATGCAAAACAGCTACATGAATTTCACTATTGATAATGAGCAGGAAACCCAGTGTCTGGGATCATGAGTTTATGCAAATCTGTTATTATTGCAAATTGGCATCCTAAGACCCTGATCATACAACACTTGCACATATGCTTAACTTTATGCACATGAGCAGTCTCATTAATGCCAAAGACTTAGTCGTGCATAAAACTGAGCAAATGCATGAGTGTTTGTAAGACTGGGATTTAAACACAAGGGATAGAAAACAAATTTACTGTATCATCAACAATTATTTCTGAAACCCAACAGAAGCCAAGGTGGTGCCAGAAGTCTGTTTAGTGCAGAAACAGTCAAAAAGAGAGAGGAGTGGGATTTTGAAGATCGCTGCCTTTAACTCAATCCATTAGGCCCAATAATGGTGGGCCAAACACAGGAGGAAAGCATCCCTGCCCAGATTGAAGTTTAATTGATTACGGGTATTGGAGACATAGAATTTCAAGTCACATTTTATAAGATATACTGGACTGCCTTTTAAAACCGCAGATTTCAAATTTAGTTATTGAAAAGAAGAACTGTTTATAATCAACTTGGATTTGACTAAATTATTCAGTAGTGTCTCGCAAAAGTCTCACAAAATTAATTTAAATGGTGTTAGGTTTATGTGGATTCAGAGCTGACTGCAGCATTTATATAAATAGTTAGAATAAATACAAAGGCTTACATCAGAGGGAGGTGCCTACTGGCACTGCAGTGAAAACTTAAAGCTAGTTTTAACAAGAACATTAAGCTATGCTTCAGAAAACAGAAGAGTTCCCTTATGTTATGAAACATGATGAAAAAATGCTATTTCTTGGGAATTCAAAAGAGTAAATACAATAAAATTTGAGTACTTACCAGCAAGACAAAAAAAAACAAAGAGCTGTAAAACATCTCTAGAAGTAAAGCTTCTGCCAAATTTAAAGGGATAGCTCTGGAGAAGGAATTCTGGGAAAAGTGCAACCCTGCATTGAGAAGATGTAAAAATAAGGTCTCTACGAAAAGTAAGGTCTTGTTATAAACAGAATCAGTCAAAAGCCATGTTTGTGTTTCATGGTAATTTCTGTCTGCTTTTTAAGGTTTCTCTTGTTCCAGTTTGAAAAAAAATAATGCATCCTCAGCAATCAATTTTACTGCTACTTTTTGTTGTGGTTTTGTTGTTGGGTTTGTTTTTCTATTTCATACTTTCTGTCCTTTTCACCCAGTAGGATTGCTGCTGTCAATTTTGCTGTGTAATAGTAAAGTTGATGGTATTATGGTACTTTCTGTTAGTCACATCTTGCATCTTGTTTCAAAGCAGCAGTTCCAGGATCTCTTGGTCCCATGCCTGGCTATGTATCTGACTCCTGGCAATGTCTGGATATTGCAAGGGACCTTGGTTCTCCATAGGGTTTATTCAGGAGGGTTGTCATGGAGATAGTCTGAAAAAGGCAGTATGGTCCTTCACACAGCTGCAGTCTATATGGACGAGCTGCCCACAGTGATAGCCATGAGAGCTGAGCTGGCAGGGAGCCAGGCAACTTGTGAAAATGCTTTAGCACATTTGCACTTGATATTTTGGTTGTGGTTAAATGTAGTACCAATGCATTGATGACCAGCTGTTTTCAAGTCTGCATCCATCTTAAAGGCTTAATTTTATATAAAAATAGCTTTGGGGGATGACTTCGGTGAGGTAGCGTCTTCTGTAATATCACAGCACAGAAATGCTTTGTCCCCTGAATGTACAAGAGCAAAGTGGAAGGAGTAACACATGCTGGAACAGGTTGCTGGCCAGGAGCCCTCCTCCCACTAGCTCTTTTCCCAAGGGAAATAAAGTTTGAGTTTTCCTCCTGAGTTAAATTTTTGCCTTTTACCTCCTCTGTAAAGGCTTCAAAGAGGGTGGTAGGACTTCTCCTGTGACTAGCTGGCATCTGGCAAGAGTGCGATTCTGAGCTGGGCTTTAAGGAACTATCGTGACAAAGATATAAAAAGTAGATATAAAAGTGGTATTATTGGTGAGAAAAATTATGCTGGAGGTGTAGCATCTGGTGGAATCAGACCCAAAAATGTTTGTTCATTCTGCCTAACATCACCATGTGCAACATTGCTTTATATGGCTGGTCAATAAGATGCATAAGTTTGCAGATTCCTGGCTTCAGGGTACCACTGTGTTCTGAGTTGAAGGACTATGACAACTTGAGAGTGGAGGAAAGTCTGAAATAAATTTGAACAGTAATGATGGTATTTTCAATGCTTACATGCTTCATTCTAGTAGGTAAAGAGCGATGACGATCTGTTCATCAGCACAGCTCTGACAGACCGAACCTCCTGAAGGCTGTGATGCTAATTAACTCCTAAATGTTGTGGGCTTTCTGAAATAGACTTCAAATTCTTTGAGGAAATAATTATTTCAGAATAAACCAGTCTTTCTCAATCCAGACCTTATTTATTATATTCTGAAGCACACCTTGAAATGCAACACTGAACACAATTTCTCTTTGATTGGTTTAATGGAAACAATTTCTCTCTTCAGCAAGCACTTGCTTTCAGAGCGAAACCTTAACATTTTACTTTTTATCTGTCTTGTCAATCATTGTTGGCTTTTTTCTTCTTGTTGGCCCCACCTGGAGATGTGACATACCTCTCAAAAGCATGTAATATGACAAAATGCCGAACAAGTTCTTATTTTTCAAACCAGCCAATTATTTACCAGTTGATCTAACAAGTATGTAAAATTTATTTTTGGGAAAACAGTTTGTGCAGCTGATGCATGGCACCTGTGTGCAAGTTTGCTTAACAAAATCATAACTAATGCCCAACTGTAATTTTTCTGATTTGATATTTCATATCATAGACTCATAGAACAATACAGACTGGAAAGGACCTCGGAGGGTCCCTGCTCAAAGCAGGGTCAGATATGAGATCAGATTGCTAAGGGCTTTATCCTGTCTTAAAAATGTCCACAGATTTTAACACAACCACACAACCTCTTTGGGTAGCCATTTCCAATGCTTAACTATTCTCACAGTGAAAAGGTTTTTTCTCATATCTTGCTGAAACCTTTCTTTTTCCAATTGATGCCCATTATCTCTCCTCCTCTCTCTCTCTGGGTTGGGGCTTGTGTTACTAAGGGCTGTGACAAATAAAACCTTTTATTTCTTGTCAGTATTTCTGCATGCATTAGGGAGGACAATTACAATAGCCTTCAGGCTTTAAGGCAATGAATCTAAACAATTTTTTTTCCTGCTCCTTATGTGTTGCATTAAAAGACGAAAACTCATCCTTGCATGTAAAGAAAACAGAGCTTCAATGAAGATCTGACCCAGAGACTGGAAAAAACAGTTTTCCTATAAAGGATGTCCTTTCATTAAAATGTCTATTGTAACTTAAACAATTTATTTATTAATTTTCCAGGAATGTTTTCAATCTCACTGAGCATGCTGAAATCATTATATAGTTACTAGAGATGCTTCTCTGTCCAGTCAGACTTACTATAGGTTACATTTCTGCAGCAGATTAAAAATGATGTATTAGTAGCTATTCTTCTAAAAATACTCTTTTAAGTAATACGTACCTGTATCTTCCCAAATCTGGAAGAACATACACAACAGCAAAGGAATAATACAGCAAATAATTCAGGGCAAATAATATATAACCATGAGAACTTATACCAGTGTATTTATTTAAATAAAGGGAAACGTCAAAATGTGCAAGCTAAGAACATCCGTTTATTCACATATTTTACATTCAAAGGACCAACAGATTTTTTTCCCCCAAGAAAAAGGGCTTCTCTTGTGGTTTCGAAAGTTTTGTCAGAGACATAGAATATACTTAATGAAGCATATCACTGCAGTGCATACAGTGAAAGCCTTGTATATAGGGAAAAAGATAAAAACCAACAAAACAGATTTGACCATTACCAGCAAAAGGTTTCCTTGAATATAAATAAACCTCAGAGTAGTGCTTTATTTTAACAGACAACACAACAATGGGATTTATTAAAACCTACATATTTACAGTGCCTCACTCGTAAAAATACTGGGCTTCATCTGAGATCCTAGACACTTCCTGAGAAGGCAACGTGGATTGAGAATTGCTCAGCACTTCACATACAGAAGCTAGGTGCTAAAAGGGTGAAATTAAAGCATACTTTTAAAGTAAGTCAGATGGGAAAGGTGGAACTGCAGGGCATATCTATGCCCTGATCTGGCAAAACCTGCACCTCAAGTACTCCCTTTGATTTCAGTAGATCTATGGATGCTCCTAAGGTTAAACACAAGATAAGTGTTTCAAAACCAGGAGCCTCAGAGGAAGACAACTGCTTGACTCAAAGATTCTGTGAGTAAACTGCTGTAGTTACAATTTTACGTGGTATGGAGGCACACAACATTGAATTTAAATCTGCATTCTTCTGCACGGGTGATTACTACCACTTTTAATTTGATGCTACAAGGTCTGGATTCCAAATATCAAGTGACGAACTTATGAAAGCATCTTCTTCCCACAGCCTTCAAAATCATCGCGCCAGTTTAGCAGATCTCAGTCTTTTTGGCAATTAAATAAAATAAGAACCAGATCCTTTTCAAAGTATTCACAAAACAATCTTTCACTTATAAAATGGCTGTCCCACCATTCTTGTATCAGATCTGACCTCAGCTCTTAAGATCTAAACAGTTCTTTAAAAGTTAAAAAAATAAAGAATTGATTAATATACAAATACATATTTCAGAGTGATAAGAGAATAATATTAAACAAATTCCTTCTTTAATCTACTTTAAATTAAAAGAAATGTTTTCAAAAGTCTGGGCTGAAGCTGATCTTTATCTATTGACTCTTTAATGGAACCCATTCCCTGCAGATGACCACATACAACTTAAATGCAAGAAGCTCATTGTTACAAAAATTACAGTGAACATGTTTCACTAACAAAGCAATTCATAAAATCTGCTGTGCCAGTTAGATTTTGGTATCTTGCTTTCAAAAACTGCAGATATTTCTAATATAAAACCTAAAAGTCATGAAAAATCTTGAGCTTCTTCAGAAATTTGTTTTTTTTCCCAGGCTTCATTAATATTTATTTTGCAATAATTGAGTTTGTTTTGTATACTGTTTGTATACAGCATAATATAAATGCTTTGCATTAATGCACACATATGTACAAAACCAGTCAGTAATTCAATTAAGAGATGTGCCTGCTCACTGTGTCATTTCATACTTTCACAATAACATATTTTTTCCATAATATCCATAACAACATCATCTAGCTTGCTTCCTTCTTCCACTGAAATGCTCGTGCATATTTTTGTTCCGTTTATCTCAAGCAGCCGAAACAGCAAGGAACATTTTTGAACAACCTATAATATTCTTCCTGAATCTGAAATAAAAATGTTGAATTCAACTATGAGATTTATTGTTTATTATTATATATTTATTAACAATTCTATATGTCTTTAAAATAATTTTGTACCGCTCCTCTCACTAGATATCCTAAGGTAGGGCTGATTTTGAGTTTAGGACAGAATGAAGGAAGTATTATCACAGAATAGTGCAGGTGAATCCCACTGTTCACTGGAAAGGCTGGAAGTGAGTTTTATTGCACAAACTGCACTATTTCACTGGGTTAATGACACTATAACCAGTTTTACAATTAAACCCGCCCCACCACTTTTTTCATATTTCATATATTGGTTTTAAAACTGGGGAGAAATATGTGAGAAGGTAAAAGTTCAGCAGAGATTTGTCACCACTGAAGGTGTAGGAAAATTTCACCTTTTCTCTCCTCTCCTCATTAATGGCACAAGGATTTCCTTACTTGCTCTGATAAAACATTTGCACCACAACTCCACTTCAGGACTGGGGAGCTGCGTCTGTAGGCACACGAGACTGCCTGAGTGGCTTCCTGCAAAGAATGGGACACTTACCTTCCTAGACAGCACACAAAGAAATATGAAAATGAACATCCCCTGGAATGCATTGAAGATTGTAAAAAGATAAGCTGTAACCACGGATCCCTGGACAACATGGAGGACTCCGAAGATCCATGTAGCCCCAAGGAGGAACAGGAGAGCAAGAGCACCTCGGGCACAGGATCTAGACAGGAAGGAAGCATTGTGAACAACGTGTGGGCAAGTGCTATTTTCCTTCCTTCACCACTTTGGATGGTAAATGCTGCCTAGGCAATTTTTTCACATCTGCAAAGTCCTGAGAAATGTAAATGCATGGGCTGTTCTTTAGGGTGTGCTGTAGCATCGTGGCACGAATAAGCTCGCATAATCACTGCTGAAGAGCAGAGTAGAACTGGAGGGCCCTAAAACACTGGCTTCTTTAATCTTCAGATATGTTTTCTCTGGTGTACTGCAGCACCATATGATTTGATTTAAATCTACTGTTAGTGTAATTCCCCAAGGAAAAACATATGTCTGTTATGAAGCATTCCCCCACTTTTCCTCCTCCTCCTTATCTTCCTCAAAAAATAACCCAGAAAAATGTACAGTATGCTCTTAGGTCAGTACATGTGCATGACATCAAAAGGTTCCCAGGCAGCCTCTCAGGTTCACTGCAGAAGACGGAGCCAGCTGTAAAACTAGACTTAGTTTCTTTCATTCTTTCTCTTAAAAAAAAAAGAAATTGTTTTTGCTCACAGACTTGAGCAAATTACAGCATGTTGTCTTGGAAATGAAGGCACTGATTACTTTCTTATACACTCTCAGACCAGTCCTTGCAGGACTTCCATTGAACAACAGACATTTTTAGCACTGTTCATCTGAAAATGAATAATTTTCAACTTCCTTAAAACCAGGTCACCACATGAAGCTACGAAGGGTAAGGAATACGAAAAAGTAATCAATCAAACAATTGCTAAATCCTAACTATAAATCTAGTGCAATGCATTGAAACTGCAGGAGTGTTCCTAAGCAACACAAACAGTAAGTTGTTTTCAATGTTCCCTGTAGTACACTTCAGCTTTTCCTGCACAAACGGTTTTCAAGGTCCTTATAAATCAGTTTTAAAGAGACTGAGCTGATGGAAAAATCATAGCAGCATGCAAAGTAAAAATCCTGGAGAGAATTCTGCCATACCCCCTAACACCACAGAAGTACAATGTCCTACTGTGGACTTTTTACAAACAACATGAATGGTTTGATTGTCTTATCACTAAATTACTTGTTACTTCAAGGCAAATATTTTTATCCCAATTCAGGCAGATTTGAAATCTTTTTTGGCTTGCATAGAGGCTGTGGAAAGTAATTAAGGAAAAAAAGGACAATTACTTCTTTAACCTTGCCATCTGTCTTTACCCTCTGTTTGATATGGGCCACTTTTATTCCTTGTACACCTCTCACACAACCCCAGTGTTACTGTACAAGGTATTGCTCTATGGGAATAAAGATTGCAAAATATACCTTTTAACAGAAAAAGAAATAATCTTTCTTTTTCTACAAATCCTCCAGAAGATTAAACTGTTACTTTTGAAGGCTTACTTTCATCTCTGGCTGCATTTAAACTTAGAGAAGATAGAATTTGTATTAATCGGCAGACTTACCTTATATTTTCATAGCAACTAACTTCTGGCTTTAACATTGCAGTGTGTCGAAATACTTTATAAATAATCACTCCGAAAGCCAACAAATTAACCTGCGGCGAGTGAAGAAAGGAACTTTCAGTTCAAAACAGGAGCTTTTAAATTTCAGTAGCTGTTACACATTGAAATTCCCGGGCACTGGAATGGGTTGCCCAGGGAAGTTATGAATTCTCCATCCCTGGCGGTGTTCAAGGCTGTGTTGGACATGGTTTAGTGTAAAGTGTCCCTGCCCATGGCAGGAGGGTTGGAATTTGATGATCTTAAGGTCCTTTCCTAACTAACTATTCTATGATTCTATAATTCTATGTTTTTATGAAATGAAACAAATCAGATGAAGTTTCTGTATATTTGAAACCTATAGAATCCAGTGCTGGGAGGAGAAAAACCCCACTCTTTTCTGTTCCACTTCTATGAAGAAAATATAAGCTCTGTAATAAATATTGATCAAACAAGGCTGTAAGACCACCTTATCTCAACAGTATCACTACAAACGGTCTGCAAATGTTTATTGATATTATTGGTAAATCTCTTTGATTTCCTGCTGAGATTATTGTCCTTAAGTAGAGATGACGGAAAGGAAAGGAAAGGAAAGGAAAGGAAAGGAAAGGAAAGGAAAGGAAAGGAAAAAGGGAAAAAGGGAAAAAGGGAAAAAGGGAAAAAGGGAAAAAGGGAAAAAGGAAAGGAAAAAGGGAAAAAGGAAAGGAAAAAGGAAAAGGAAAAAGGGAAAGGAAAAAGGGAAATGGAGAAAAAAAAAAAAAGCCCCTCCTCCCTATGGATTTTCTATTATACAGTATTGTGTAGAGCTTGACAAAATGTATGTCTTTTGTTGCTGAATAACATTCATAACATTATATGTCCTGAGGTCTTTGGGGTGTGAAAACTTTCAAGTGGCACAAAAAAACTTCGAGGTTTACACAAAGAATTTTTTAAGAACTAATTTTGGCTGAAAGGCTTCTTGCTGTATAGTCTCTCTTATATTTTATGTTTGTTTCATAGGTGAATAATTTCAGTATTTTTTTCCTGCCTTTTTTAAAATGTCATTACTTTATTTCGGTTTGAAATAGAAAAAAGCAACTAAAAACCAGTTTTGCAAATGATGCTCAATTATAGTTCTGAACCTCTGTTTGCTCAGCTAGGCTTCATTGATCTTTCATTTGAATTTATACTGCATTCATTTAACAGTGTGGATGGGTTTGCTTTCTTGCTTAAAAAAAATCTTACTCTGCTTTGCAGCATTTAACATCAGAATCTATTGAAAATATTAGTAAATGAACCAAATTTTAGCTGGATGTCATCCAGATACTATTTGTAGGTCTTTGGTTGTAATCCCTTGGCTGGTTTCTGTGGGCTTCTAGCTGTAGACTGAATAGAATTAATGCCTTCCCCAACTTTTTTCTCCAGAAAGACTGTGTGGTTTTCCTCCCGCCTTCTTCAAAACAAAAAACCCCACAACCCTCTGAAATGAAAACAAAAGGCTGATGTAGGAGCACAGCATCACTTTAAAAAGAATCACTTTCATTTGTTAACACTTATGTATGTCCTCAGAACATTTTTGTTGTGTCAAGGGGGGAGTATGTGATATTAAATGCAGGCTCTGCTTTAATTAGCTGCATGCTCATACTTTAATACAGCATAATGTATTTACAATTTGATAAGACGGGAGATAGAGCTGATTAGCAGTTTAGGGAATTAATCCTTCACTGAATACCTTGTACTCGCACTGATCGTGAGAGCTATTCTGAAGCTCCTTATATTTAAAATTGTAATCTATAATATCTCCTAAACCGGCAATTTTTCAAAGTTAATTATAAGTCAGTCAGCAGTTGTGGGTAATTATATGCAGACTTAGTTTTTATCTTATATTTGTTGGTGAATAATATATCAAATAACTTAGTGCACACACTGTAATCTGCATAACCTACCTAATGTATTTACTAATCTGAAAAAGGTGGGGTGAAATGTGATCAAAGTACTATGAGCATGAAGAATACACACAGCTACAGAATAGAGCTATCAAGATCACAGCACAAACAACACGACCAAACTTCCTCTCTGCTGGCCTGTCATCAAAATCACTAATGTCAATGAGGGCCTTCTTTTTGCCATTAATAGGTTCTGTAAGAAGCTTTATGAGCCAAACCCCCTTATCTTTTGGCCACATAAACCAGCTGCAGAACTGGAGATGCTCTCCTGAGCATGAGCAAGGATTGGGGGGGCTGACGGGCAGATATGGGGCCTTGCAGCAGCAAACTCTATTTCTCTTTGTCCCAGTGGGGCTCCTTTACACAAATACTATTTACTCTATCCGTTGTACAGAATAATAGGATTTGGCCCTCTGCATTAAAGTAATACCCATTAACTATGATCTTTTCATTCATCAGCCCGTTCTAATGGGAATAATCTGTACCGGGGGAATGGGAGAGGTTAACACTGGCTTCTCGGAGTCAGCTGCCAGAACACAATTATAGTACAATACGTCTCAGGTAGCCTCGCAGGAGGTAGTGTTACAGGGTAATGAGGGTGAGTTTAACTTCTGAAATACCCAGTCATTTCTAAGATTTATTAAAGCCTTAAGTTGGTTTTTTGCCCCGTTTTGAAGCACTCCATCAATAAAAAATATCTCTAGCAAAGTGCATAGACTGCCTTTACACAATGTTTAGCGTCTCAAAACAGTAGGTTTTAGGCAACATGGTGTGGTTGTTTTTATTTCTTTTCAACCTAAGTTAGAGACCTCTGGAACTACATTTTGTCCTTATGGGACAAAACAGGTAACAACAAAGGAATTGCAGTTGTTCAGTGTCACAGAAATGCAGCAAAATTTGAGGGAAAACAGTAACATGAACTCATGGGTAAATCCAGGACAAAAAAATAGCTATGTTAATGTGCCAAGTGTGGCCTTTAGAGAAAACTGGTAATCCAACAGGAATCCTAAACTGAACATATTCTGCTTCAACCTGATTCTCTGCATGTTCTTTTCCTCGTAAAAATTCACATTGGATGGCTGAACTGAGAAGGAATATTGAGAAGTTGGACTAAAGTAAGGGGAAATGGCCTTTATATAATTAATATCCTCAAAGAGCTATACATATTTCAACAAATGGCATGGAAAATCAAATCACCCAAAATTCCCAGACAAAGAAACAGCCACTTAAGACATTTGAATTTGTATCCAAAACTGAGCTTCAAATGAGCAGAAATGGACATAGTAGGCTGTAAAAGTCATCAAAATATAGATAGGCACAAAGAATCCTGGATCCCCTAATCTTCTAGCTGGGACAAACTGAGGGGCTTCTGGATGAGAGGCACTGAAACATCTAAAAAAGCTTCAGCTGCTACTTATAGCCAAATACTGTTTTATACTTACTTTGGTTGTAATCGCGTGTTTTCATTTTTGTAATTAAAGCACAATCTTCAGATCTTGTTGAATAAACCTTCAACGATGTTATAATTAAGGCTGCCTTAAGGTGACAGACAAGGTGAATGAGAATGAAATGGCAAACATAAGGCACGCTGTCTCCAGAGAGGCAGCAAGTTGGAGTGGAGCAATATGTGCAGGCAACTGTGAAAACAAGCTCAGGACGGGCTTTGCACAGGCCTGGAAAGGGCCAGCCTGGGGACTGCTGCTGCCACATGCCGGCTTTGGGGAGAAGTTACCTGCATAATGAGCAGAGATACTTCACAGCTTTGGGCAAACCCAAAGCGTGAAATGTTGTGGCAGGGCCACAGTTTTATCAACTGAATAATGACATTACAGTGTGACATGGCAAGTGCCTGTGCCTTTGTTTTCAGTGTTATTACATGGCTGAGCAGTCAGAGAAACTGCTGCACGTCCTGAGAGGGGCTTCTCAGCAAGTCTAATAAGCTAAAGGGGAATTGCACTGATTCTAAGCCCAGAACTGAATTTGTTTTTTCTCTTATTTTATTGAACAAGCCACCCCAAACTTCTACTGGGCAAACAGCGCACTCAGTCTTTGCTATTTCACAAAGGAAACCTCCGACTTTCTCCCTGCAAGCCCAATTCTGTGAGGTGCTGAGCATCCTCAGCCCTCCCTCCCCCTGAAATTCAGTGGGAATCAGGTTTCACTCAGCGTGCTCAGGTGCACTACAGGACTAATTTTAATAATTAATCTATTCCCCTTTTCTTTTTTTCTTTTTTTAAGTGGTTAATCAAAGACAAGGGCTGATATAGGAACAGCCTCCACTCATAGCATCTCCAGGGAATCATATCTCCTTAAAGATATTTGTAAAAGTGTTTTTAGCTTTCTTAAATTCTGGAAATGTTGTGGTATATTTATGAACAAATGGCAGAAAACTGTGCAATAGACACTGAATAAGGGCAGTTATTATGATCCCATGAAATCAGGATTCTCAAGATAGGGGCATCTACATTTACGTATCAGTGTAACCCAGAGTAATCTCCAAGGAGCCACAAATCTGGATGAGCTAGGTTTTATTCTACACCTGTGACTGAGTTTAAAGGGAAGATGGTAAGTGGTACATCTGTCTTGGGGAGATCACCTTTGTGAAGGGTCACAAGGATTTAGGACTTAGGAGTGACTTCTGGCTCCTTTAAACCAGTTGCAGTACTCCTGTTAAAAGGAGCCCTGTCAAGGCTTTACACATCACAGAGAGTGGCATTCTCAAGTGATTTACAGGCAACAGTGGACACTGCTCTGGATATCACTCTGCAGATTAGTATTTGCATGTGTAACGGATGCACACTGTGGTCTAGAGCAGGTTAGTGAAATTTTCCTGAGGCTGTGTTTTGGCAATCTCCACGGTACAGTTCCCATGTTCACAACTGTGTTGTTGGCTGGTAAGATATAGGAGGCAGCCAAGGAAGAGTTCAGAGCTCTCCAGAGTGGTACAAGTCCTATGATTAGATCTAACCCACAACCACAACATTGGTCCGGATAATTTCCTCTTGTAAAGAAATTCACAGGAGAGTAAGAGCAATTGTAAATTCCAAGAAATTTCCTGGTGCTTTCCTAATCATCTTGTCAACAATAAGGAGGTTTTGCCAATGGAATTGGACTGGGGAGCTCTGTTCAATCAATCACATGTATTTTAGGATAGGATGGGAAAAGCCATGTGTTGTGTTAACCTAACTCCACTTAGAGATAGGATGGTTCTGTAAGTCTGTTTGCAGATTACCATCCCTCCCTCTGTCTCAATGCTACCAGGGATCAGCTTAGGAAAGTTAAAGCCCTAGTAGAATTAGATCTGGACAGGGCAACAAGAAAAGCTTCTATAGGTACGTTGGTGATAAAAGAAAACTTGGGAACTTTCCAGAAGGAAATGGGAGACCTGATTACCTGGGATATGGAGAAGGTTGAGGTAGTCAATGATTTTTTTCCTTAATCTTCACTGGCAAGTACTCCAGTCACACCACCCAAGTTGCAGAAGGGAAAGGCAGGGACTGGGAGAAGGAAGCACCACCTGCTGTAGGAGAAGATCAGGTTCAAGAACCTCTAAGGAACTTGAAGGTGCGCAAGTCCATGGGACCTGATGAGAGGCATCTATGGGTCCTGAGAAAAATGGCGGATGAAGTGGCCAACCCATTATCCATCATATTTGAGAAGTCATGGCAGTCTGGTGAAGTTCACACTGTCTGGAAAAGGTGAAACAGAACTCCCATTTTTAAAAGATGGAAAAAAAGAAAACCTTGGGCTAACTACAAGCCAGTCAGTCTCACCTTGGTGTCTAGATAATCCTGGAAAATATGCTAAGGCACATGGAAAATAAGGAAGTGATTGGTGACAGCCAACATGGCTTCACTAGGGGTAAATCATGCCTGACAAATTGGTGGCCTTCTATGCCAGGGTTACAGCATTGGTGGATAAGGGAAGAGCAACTGACAACCTGGACTTGTGCAAAGCATTTGACACTGTCCTACATGACATTCTTGTCTCTAAATTGGAGAGACATGGATTTTAAAGATGGACGGATTGATGGTTAAGGAACTGTCTGGATGGTCGCACTCAAAGAGTTGCCATCAATGGCTGTGTCCAAGTGGAGACCAGTGAGAAGTTGCATTCCTCATGAGTCAGTATCGGGACCAGCACTGTTTAACATCTTTGTCAGCACCACGGACAGTGGGATTGAGGGCACCCTCAGCAAATTTGCTGATTACACCAAGCTGTGTGGTGTGGCCAATATGCTGGAGGGAAGGGATGCCATTCTGAGGGACCTGTACAGATTTGAGAGGTGGACCTGTGCAAACGTCATAAAGTTCAACAAAGCCATGTGCAAGGTACTACACGTGGGCCAGGACAATCCCAAGCACATGTACAGGCTGGGTGGGGAATGGATTGAGGGCAGCCCTGTGGATAAAGACTTTGGGCCTTCGGCTAATGAAAAGCTGAACGTGACCAAGGCAATGCACACCTGCAGACCAGAAAGCCAACTGCATCCTTGGCTGCATCAAGCACGCAGAGAAGGTGTTTCTCCCCCTCTACTCTGCTCTGATGAGACTCCCCTGAGGCACTGCATTCAGCGCTGGGGCCCTCAAGACAAGAGGAATGTGGCCCTACTCAAGTGAGTCCAGAGTAGCTGATGATCAGAGGGCTGGAGCACATCTTCTATGAGAGGCTAAGGGAGTTGAGGTTGTTCAACCTCAAGAAGAGAAAGCTCCTGGGAGATCTGACAGTAGCCTTCCAATACCTAAAAGGTGCCTACAAGAAATCCGGAGAGGGACTTTTACAAGGGCATGTAATGATAGAAAAAGGGATACTGGCTTTAAACTAGAGGAGGGTAGATGTAAATTAGCTGTTAGGAAGATGTACTTCACTGTGAGGGTGGTGAGACACTGGCACAGGTTGCCCAGAGAAGCTGTGGTTACTCCAACCCTGGAGGTATTCAAGGCCAGGTTGGACAGGGCTTTGAGCAACCTGGTCTAGTGGAAGATGTCCCTGCCCATGGCAGGGGGTTGAAACCAGATCTTTAAGGTCCTTCCAACCCAAACAATTCTATGACTACTTGGTTCTTTCCCCCAAGATTAGGATCCAGAAAAGCACTGAGAAACAATCTTATCTATTGTCTAAGCAAATTACAAACGTCTCTGTTGATTACTAAGTGTATTATGCAAACTAAGTAATAATGTAAAAATGAGCATGTAGGTCCTAAAATGCTAAATGTTTCAAGCTGTTGGAGTTTTGCTAATAGCACATTGCTTAGCAACTGCTATATTTAAAATAGGTTCTTCATTTCACTGTTAAATGTCCGTATTTTACATACTGGAAGAGTAACATAATGTTCTATCCTTAAGTAAATATGATGTTAGTGTTTCACGCTACACGAAAATCTCTCTGTGTAGTTACAGAATGATAGTTATTTTTAGTTGAGCACTGGATGGTATGAAATACACAAAAATTAATAAAACATGCAAAACATCTGCCTGCAAATAAAAATATTTGCACTCATGTTGAAGAGTTGTAGTTTCTTTCATAATTAATTACAATTAAATGGTAAGATACTGAGTGAAGTGATATATTTTAATTCTGCTCCATCAAGGTAGCTGACAGCTGTCAAATTTGGCAACTAAGAAATCTTTTTTTCCTTCCTCTCCCCCTCCCTTTTATTAAGCAAGACAAAAGAGCACTTGAAAGCTCAGAGGGAAATGGTCCATCTTTCATGGCGGTAGCTCACTTAGCACCTGGACATCAGGTAAAATGAAACAGATCAGGACAGGGCATTCAAGAAAATTTTGTCCAACATTTTTTTGTTGAAAAATGTCAGCTCATTAGCGCTAAAAGACATTTACTGGTTTAGACTATACTTTCACCTGGAAAGGCTTCCTGACTAGGATAGCTTTTCTGATTAAAACCAGAAAGGACATACCTGAACAATGAAAATCCCCACAGACAGGGCATTTATCCAGGATGTCGGAGGCATGGGAATAATTTTCTGTTATACTTAATATTCAGACTAGGCTATGACCCTTAGTTTCTCCAACCTCTGTACCAGCTATTCATTGCTATTGCTCTGTCAGCCCTGCTGGATCTATTCCATGTCATATAATAATTAAATATTCACTGGAGCAGGGAGACCTGGATCTCCCTCATCCCCCCGTTCCTTATCCAGGACTATGTGAAGACAGTTCTTTTTTTAAACAGTAGAGTAATTGTTTAATATGACGCTGCGGTTTTGAGGCTGTTTCCAATACACATGTATTTATATAATGCAAAAGGAATTGGTAGTTTCATATATGATATCTTTGTGTAAAAGATACACTCCAGCCTTTCAAAAGTTATTAAACCACTTTAAATACCAGCCTTTTGAGGCTCTCTAGTGTTACAAAGAAGAGAAGGTATGAGAAAGAGGCAGCTAATTCTAAAGATTCACACATACTAGTTCTGATTCAGTCTGAGCACTTTATATTCAAACTTCAAAAACGAAACCCCCAAATCATTCCCTTTTCCTTTCTTAGTCTCTGTCTCAATAATTGATGAAACCATCTATATGCTGATGTCAGATCTCACAAAAAAGAATGAGAAAATTTCTCCCGCTGCTCTCTTAGGCATATACTTGAATTTTTTACATATATCATATTGAATTTGGCTCTTTCAAAAAATGTCTGAAGTTCAGAGCAGCTGTATCTGTATCAGTCTTTACAATGACCCTCATTATGAGTGTTTGAATTAATGAGCTTGTGATGCTCTGAATTCTGCCACAGAGAGCAATCCATTTCTGTCTTTCTGGCTGTATGGCTAATGGCTGGGTAAAATGCCAACATTCAGTGGGTCATCGTTATTTCAGTCAGGGGAGAACAGAATTAAGCTATTAACAATACAACAGTTTAAGCTTCAAAATGAAAATGTATGCCATATTAATTGCATCAAATTGGACACAAGCTGGCAGTCAAACAGTCTGGGTTTGTCTCCTGACTGATTTATCTCATTATCATGTCCCCAGTGAATATATCTTCTCGAATGCTTTAGGTATACAACAGCAGCCTTACCTTGGAGTAGGAACTGTAACAAAACCATTAACAACCTCCCTTTAGGCTATAGTTTTGGAAATATTTTCATTAATGCAGGATTAGAATTTTATGTTTCTAAGATTTTAATGATTTCACTTGTTTTAAAAGGTAAAACACAGCTAAATGAGTTAATTTCAAACCCTGTCTCAGGAAATACATAATTATCACACAGGGTTGCTCTTTATATATGGATACTTTCAAGTTGTTATTTTACATACCTTAAGCTGTAGATTTAGACTCAATTAAATGTTTTCTTTATATTTTTAGAACACTTACAGCAAGCTGCAAATAAATATATAAATAAATGCAGTTTCCATATTTTTCAACAGAGTAATCAGACTCTCAGACTTCAGATTTAATGTTGTTTCTTTCTGGATTACAAAGCTAAACACATGCTGATCTTAGTATTTTTATTTAACCTCAGTTCTGCAGCTAAGGGCAGCAGGGGTGAACCAATAGAGCTGTATCTGACTTCAGCCATAACTAGATCCAGTGATAGGAATGGGTTCTATCTTGCTCACAGTGTAATTAATCACTTTATTTACTCTTTGCCTTTTCCAAGAACCTGTTTAGAAGGTGCATTTACTTGTAAGCTGGTCATGACATAAATCAGGCTCTTTAATGAATTGATTCCAGGTGCCTCAAAAACTTCAGACTCCATGTTACACCTCTCCAATGGTTTCTTTGCATAAATACAAAACTATCTTAGGCTGCATCTGAAGACTTATGCAGAAGCCTGCATCTGAAGACTTATGCAGAAGCCTGCAGGAGTATTTTTATGTGGCAAAGAGGAGTAGTATATTATCTTTTAGCACAGCTAGCTTCAGCAAATGGGTGAAATATCATCATGATCATGACTGAGATGTCAAGTCTGACAACAGGCTTTATTTGCCATTTTGGAGGTGTGACGAGGTGGCAGAGAGCTGTCTATGCCTTCCACAGTTTGCCAAATACTCTAAAAGATTTGTCCCTTGGGCTTTTTAGAAATATTCACAATTCTGCTGTGGATGTAGTCACAAAATTCACAAAAACTTACTTACTCAAAGCCACAAAAACTCTTTCAATGACCAAGTGAGATTTCCAGAGTATTCATATGCAATTACTACTGTAAATTTAAATTTGCTTCTCCAAATGCCTGCAAGCAATGAATCAAAAGGACAGAAGAGTAGTGGAAGAATATGTGATATGAGTGAGAAAATATGTACTGTGGATGTAGTCATTGTGTAATTACTAAGAAGGTCCAAAATACATCAGTCTATGTTAACTATCTAAAGCAAACCTATGGTGGTCCTTTGAATAAACAATTTAGGGTAAGCATATGTTTTTATAGTAATTCTACTTATAGTAAGGCAGGGTAAAGAATCAGCAAGAGAATATTAAGCAACTAAAAAAACCAAATAAACCTGACCTGATTTAGACAGTCATGTTTTCTTGGAAAAAAAAAAAGAAATAGAAATCCATTGAGGCTTAATATATATGGAACCATTAAAGTAGGGGGCAGAGCTTATCTTACTAGAAAAGAAGGATGCCTGGGGCATTAACCTACACTAAGCTATGGGATGCTTCAGGAAAACTGCACAGCCAGCTGGCACCTGTGAATACTCTTCCCCTTGCCCTTGGCATCCACCTGTATTCCTTCTGCTGCTTCTGCTTGCTTCACTCTTGATGATAGGGTACATGCTTGAGTTTCCAAGTCTAATGCCCTTTCAGTGAATCTGAGGGAGAACTTTTTGACGTGTTTTCTTATCATATTACTCACTAAGTTGCTTTAAAAAACTCAAACAAACTTTTTTTATGGAACATCTTTCTAGGATCTTTGAGCTTTATGTGACGAATTTTTTCCTATATAACAACATAAGAGCAAGTAATTTTCATGTTGCAGAATAATGGCCACAGCTTCTTTTCCCAAGTGTTTCCAGGGACTTTAGAACAGGGGCTTTAATGACAGAGGAAGGGAAGAAGGAAAAGTGGGAAGGAGGGACCTTAGTTTCACATGAAAGCCCTGGTGTTGCTGAGAAACTCCATCCACTGGATATGGCAGTATGGAAGCTGTGGCTTGGACTTTAAAGCTCGTCCTGTCCACTGAGCAGGGCAACTACTTACCGACTCAATGATTATTTAGCACAGCATTTATTGCTGTTGCTGAACACCGTTGTGGTTTTAACTAATCTGTTTTGACCAAAGCTGCACACTCAGTCTTTAATACCACTATGTAATTAATTATCTCCACTTTACCCACAATGGTATAAGAAATGCCACGGAGACACCTTTAACTGAAACCACAGAGGGGTTAATGAAAAGGGGACTATTTTCCTTTCATAAAGAATAATAAAGCAGTTGCTAGTCCCTGTAGGAATTTTATTTCCACAGAAAAGGCAGACTGAGGAACAAGAGTGGATATAAAAAAATGTTTAAACCAGCTATTTTTTGAAAAATATACAGTAAGTGGTACAGAGTATGCTTTTCTCATCTATCTAAGAAACTTAACTAAGCATTTATCACAAATAACCCTTTGGCAAAAAACCCTCAGAATTTTCCAAAGCATAAATATTCACTAAAAAATATGAGATGGTGGTATGGTTTGTTGTAATGGAGGTCAGAAGTCAAACAACTTTTTTGTTCTTAGTCCTTAGAATATCAAGAAATGTCAAGAGTAACAAACATGAGCTGCTCACTGAATAACAGGAATAATAACATGAAGAAGCCTCAGGAGGCAGTGTTCTTGATTACATCAGGGTAACTGACCTTAGAGGGGCTGCTCGATTGGGATTTTTGCCTGTCCCCCCTCCCCTTTTTTATTTTAAGTGGGAACAATGGACTGTCAGATCATGCTTAATGTTGGAATCTGCAAAAACGTAAAACTTTAAACTCTTTGAATATTTACTTTTCTACAGGGGAGATGTTCAGTTTGAATGGCCTAGATTAAGTACATGAAATATGTGAGGATATGAGAAAACAGCAGAGTAATGGATTTGCCAGGAAATTTTTCTGCATTGACTGCAGCAGTATTACTAATCCTGAATCAACCTAAATGTACAGAACTGAGTAAGTATTAGAGCTGTCCAATAAGATTTGATGAATGCACTATTCCATTAATTTTACCTTTTTTGTTGAATAAATTATTTGACAAATAATGGTAAAATTCATCAAATAAATTATCTGATGAATGTATTTTTTAAGTAATCGACTAGCTCTAATGAATATGCAGGCAGTTCCTTAATGAAAAACATTACTCTACTGTTAGCCTGCTCTCATCACTCATATGTCACTTTTTTGTATTTTGCAACTGCAATCTGTATATTTTATTAATTTACCCATTCATTTATACATGGGAAATTTAAAACAGTATGGTTAATCAATCATTGCAATTCTTAGAATATTTTTGCTTTACAGTTGATTATTCATTATATTTATTACATACAGGAATGCTTAATAAAAAGAACTTGGCTTTTCTGAAGACACCTCTCCCAAGAGCTATTTGCTCGTAGGTTCCAAGTCAAGTTTACAAGAATGCTCTGAAAATTACAGGGTCCATTTATAAGCCATTTTTGTAGTTGCAAACACTGCAATTACCAATTTTTTCAAGAAACTGGAGCTTGAAGCCAAGCCAGACACCTTCAAGGTCCCTGAAAACACACATAAGAGGACTAAACCAAGCGAGGGCGTACAGGAGCCACCTCCTCGCTGCACAGCACTAGGACGTTTAGGTAAAAGGCACAGAGAGGATTATTTGAATGATGTTCAATTTTGGAAATATTCTGACCTCAAAGAGCAAGTCTGGATTTTGTTATTACAGAGGTAATCTCAACAAATGATACTGATATATTTTTTCTGTTAAATGGCAAATTGCACCTGTTAATGTTACATGTCACACTTCTGAGTCCTGGCTCTTCACAGAGGTATGCCAATTTATTGTGGCAGTGACAGTGGGTACAAGTCCAGCTTGCATGAATCAAGTCAACGCTGCCAAGGTGATATTCATGTTATTATGGGTGGCTCTGAACTTGCTCCACAAAGCTCAACCAAACAGATTTAATGGGAGAAACTTTTGGGAGAAAGGTATATTAGAAGGGTTGCCTATAGCTGCACTTGGATTATCAGTGATTCTCTTCTAAATTTTCCTTTTAAAAGCTTGCAGACTTTCATGAATGCAGCATTAATAGTCTTTGCCCAACCCTTCCAAACAACGTAATTTCTACTGCCAGCTGGTCAACTAATATATAAAGCTGTCCCTCACAATAGGTACAAGTGGAGGGATTTATCATCTTTCCACGGAATCTAAAAGATAAAGTATCCAAAAATGCCAGTGATTTAGAATAAATTCCTTATAGAGAGATAAAACCCAGAGTGGCTCCCACTCAACACATAGCAAGCTGTCATGTCAGAGGTGCGGAAAGCCATATAGAAGTCCTGCAGAGTGGGAAGGAGTTTGTTATTGGCTGACATTTCATGCTCATCAAAACTGCAGCCACATTGCCCTGCAGACAAATGGGTATTTCTTATTACAGGGAGATGGTTACTGTAAGTTTATTACAAAAGAAAAGAACATGTTCTATGGATATTTTTTTTTCATACCTTTTATCTCTGAAGCTTATATTTGTATTTGCCTCAATCAGGCATGGGTTGTGGTGTGTATGAATGTTTGTCAGTTAAAACTTGTGATAAGCTCACTTTACTATTAAAAAATTTAAATACTTGTTATAAATAATTTCTCCATACTTGTATGCTTTGATCTAATCTAATGCATAGTTTTAGCTAAAATGCTTGTGGTTCTAAAGATTACAAGTATTAGGAGGGAGAAATAAGTTCTAGAAATTATCTTCAGCTTGCAGCTTGTTTTACAAAGGTTCAAAATGCCCTTTCTTTGCTAATTGCATCTAAGGAGCTCCTGACCCACTCCTTTTCATGTAAAGTCACCAATCTACTAATAATAATATTTAGGTGGGATATAGCCATATCTTTCATTTAAGAATTCTAATAAAACATTAATATTAATAAATACTTTCAGAAGTAGTGTTTCTGCTTAGGCAATGAAGAGACTTAGTTTGTACCCCTGATAAACACTTGAGCTCCCTATGGCTCACTATTACTGTAGATTTAATGTCCAGGGATGTGTTTGAAATAATGTACCCTGAGACAGAATATCCACTGGTACAGAACTGGTCCTGTTCTATATCATTCACATATTGTCTCAATGCCATATTACAGTACAATCTAAAGCACAAATCTCCTGAGTCCCCACTCTCAGAAACTGAAAGCACCATTTGGGTACATGAGCATTTGTCCTGACAATTTTAATGTTTCTGTGCAAGAATCAGATTTGCGGTGAGTGGCTTTTTAGAGATTTGGCATGCAAACTCTCCAGGCTATCTTGGAAAACCTGCAAACTCAAAATTAGTAGATGAAGCTCAGGATTAAAGGTAAGCTTGAAGCTGCCAGATTTTGGAACTTTCTATATGAGGGTTGCAGTAACCTATATGGTTATTCCAGAACAAAAATAACATTTCCTTTTTAGAGTCCTTAATTACCTCCTCTCCCTCCCTGCGTTAATTAGCTGTGGGCAGAATGGAAATAGTGGAAAAAGATTGGCTTCTATAAGTAAAAGGACTTTCTGAGTGGCAGGCACTACTTTGCAAAAAGTTTAATGTTATTGTGGTGCCCATGCAGTATGATTAATAGGAAGAGTGGACAATGGAAACCGAATTACTGCCACCAATGTGCCTTCCACAAAGCAGACATCTAACACCAACTTCATCTCCTACATGTGCCTATTTTCCTAGGGTTTTCCATATTTTCGTTAGACACTAACCTGGATAGAGTGTAAGCCAATTACCTAGCTCCCTGCTCTCTTTGAAAACATCCTTCTTGCAGTTCAGGCTTCAATTTGCTATGACCCCATCAAAATAAGCTGTCCAAATGCTTTAAAAAAGAAAATAAATCACACAGCAGACAAAGCAGCTTGCTGAAAGTGGGTTGCCTTTCCTCCCAGGTCTGGTAACATGATTATGAAGAGACAATAACAAAGGTATGCGAATACTGGGAAAATAAGTTATCAGAAACCATTCTATAACATACAAAAAAAGCGAGACAACCACCAGGCCATTTGCAGTCCAGCTACAGCTCCTTTGTGTGGCTTCACTTAGGCAAAGGAGTGGGAGAAAACAAAAGAAGCAGTCTGGCTTCTATCCTCTCACACAGGTGGACTGCACAGGTACATAGGACCCATATCAACCTCTATTATCTCCACTTTAAATTTGCAGGGATTGCTGAAAGATCTGGAGTGCTGAAAGAATGGCTACAGGCCTCAGAGCCTAGCTTTGCAGGATTTGCTTCTGCAGCCATCTAGACTTACACGAAAGCCACTGAAGACCTGCTCTGCCTCTGTACTGTGCTCTGAATTAAGCACAGCTCAGTTGGAGCTGAAAATGAGGTTACAGATGCATAAATTTGGGGCATTTTGTATATTTTGATAACGCAGCTTTCCTGTGCTAACAGTGCAGTGATACATCACTGCCCATAAATCTTCATCTGAAGGCAGATGAGGAACAGGAATGATAGCAATAACAAAAAAATCCCATCCTTGCTGCCTTCATGGAAGAGAGAGATAAGGTCCAGAGTGGAAATAGGAAATTGACAACTTAAACCTAAGAATTGTAAGAATTTCCTGGTAAAGGATGGTGTCTCCCCATGAATTTGTTTTACTGTAGTAACCTGTTGTCTGTCAGGGCAATCTGACAGCAGAAGCACTGATCCAAGGGAGGTTACAGTGTCTTGACTCTCTCAAAGTCTGCTGTCCTCACCAGGAGGGTGAGATGTGAAGGAATCACCCTGCAGTTGCATCTGGCAGGTTGCTCCCAGCCCATCCCCAAACTACAGGAGGAATTTGGGGTGGAATTTGATCAGAATTATACCTGATACTTTATTCAGTTTTGAAACTGCAAACACTTTGAAATAAAACCGGTTTACTATTGTCTTGTGTGCATTAGGCATTGCCAGTTCTTTTTTACAAATCTTCACATTTATCACCAAATAAATAAACCAAATAAAAACCAGTGTATGGTTATAACTGACTTGATCACAGATGCCACAAGTCCTCACCATTGTACCTTCTCACTATGTTAGCTCCAGCTATTGCCAGATCACTGTCAACTCAGTCATACACAATAATGCCCCATTACAGTTGGAATGGTTTGTTAAACTTTATAGCACTCAGAAATGCTCCTGAGGCACCAAAAGTGTCTTGTTTCAGAATGGAACATATAATACCTGCCAAATTTGCAGGTTTGAAGCCACTTCCAGTAAGAATTAAAAAGGCCCTCTTCACAGCTGAAATAGGGCTATCAATACTTGACTTGTCTGCCCATGTGAAATAGTGGGTTCTTTTCTCTGACGTCGCAATTTAGTTTAAAATAGCTTTGATGATGACAGGGTACATGCGAGTGATAAAGCCACAAAGATGACAGTCTAATCTTACAAAGATGACCGATCACTGATAAGAGATTAAGTCACACAACATTTGAAAAACCAGATTATCTGTCTGCTAGGATAGTGTCTGTGTACACCTCCTGCTGAGCCATGCTGAGATGCCAATGACATACAGAGATGCTACTTCTTAAAAAAGAGTAATGCTTCACAGAATTTCTGAAACCATCAGGATAGAAGAATGAAAGCAAGCAAGAAAAGAAGCTCTGATCTTATATTGAGCTTTTTTTGGTCAAATATTCATTTTTCAGGCTAGTAAAGTATTTAGACGTACAGCATATAAATAATTTAGAGACACTATAAAAAGGTCTAAATTAGCCAATTCTGCCCTATAATTAGCACTCACAGCCATGCTGGCAATGGGTGGGTGATTATTAAACACCTTTTATTATCGGTTTTATGTACTACAATAAAAAATGAAAATTATACTTACAAGAATTATTAGACATGCTGGTCCTATAAAACTCCATATAAAGTTGTTCTTTGTGCTGAGCCAACATCTGAAAAGTAAACAGCAGAAAATGCCTTGAAATGTGCTATTGTGACTATTGCATCCTTATGTATGTTGATTTGGACACAGAAACAGTGACTTACACTTCTGTGGTGCCATAGTACTTGTATCCTAGTGCAGCAGAGATTCCAACAACCACAGCTGGACTGACGTAGCCAAAGACATAGAAATTCTTATGCAAGAAACCCTTATTGTAGATGACTCCCACTACTATAAGGTAGAGGTGAATACCTTCAATGCACATCCATGCAAAAGCAGCTAGAAGGAAATAATGGAGTAATCCAGCAGTAATTGAACAGAAGAGCTAGAAATTCAATCAGAGAAAGCAAGAGTCATAATTCTATTAATATGTCTCTGTTAATATAACAGCATATGCACAGCAACCTAGTGAACTCTAAAGAGGTGGTCCAGCAGCCCACATGTAATATTGATTGACAAGAACTTGGCCTACACCCATGAGCTCTCTTGTTCATTAATGTTTTCTGTACCAACTGGTAAGATAAAGAGACTACATTCAACTTCTAGTGCACTTCTTCCCAGAAAAACTATATAAAAAGGTTGATCCCATAGTTACATCAGAGTAGTCTGTATGATTTCCTGACCTAGATGAAGCTCATTTTTATAGTTTTGATAACAGTGTAATTAGGCATCACAAGGAATTATTTCCAAAGTGACTTTTGTTACTACAAAATGTTTGTAAAATGATATTTCTTGATCAGTTGGTACTGGAATGTCACCTCATGGATAGCAGTTCATATTTTTTCAAGTAATTTTAAATTCTATTCAGTTACTTACAGTAAGATTATTTTGATAATTTATGCATCTTTTCATTTCCTAAAACTAGTCTGAGATGCAAAAATCAACAGCCCATCTTGTATGAAAAACAACAGGGACAAGTCAAGACCTCACATACATAAAGAAAATGGGTCCTCCAGCGAACACTGCTGTACCTTAAATGCTAGCTTGACACTACAGATCTGGCCTGGCTTTTAGGGAAAATTGTCACCCAGAAAGCCACCAATGTGGCTTTGTACAGCATCCAAATAGATGAGAAAAGTGAAAATGATAAGCATATCAAGACCACAGTCTTAGTTAAGATGACAAAGCTTAAATGAAAGCCATAGAGCAACGTCAATACACACCAGTTCAGATGAAGGCCCTACTTCTTTAAATGACCATTTTGTATTTTCTGTTACTAGACTGGGAAACCAGTGTCACTGGAATATTCATACTGATACTAGGAAATACTGGAAGTAGATGGAAGATTGTGTCTTACACAGTATATTTACTTTACAACATAAAATCAAGATATGAGTGAAAACTACCCACCTTATTATTGTTCATATTAATTCCAATCAGAAAAATAAGTTCCGCCAGGAAAAGGCTGCAGCAGAGGTTTTTGTGAATTGTCGTTCTAGTGCTTTGAATTTCACTGAAGAACCAGAATGTAAAAATGCACATGGAGAGGCAAATCAACGAAATAATTATTCCTAGCTGAGTGATTCTTGTAAGAATGTTATAATTTGTAACACCCTGGGGAAAAATTGTAATATAATATTTAAAAGAATAGCTTTGTACCTTCTCAAGAAAGACCTCGTTCTATTATACATATTTTTTTCTTCTTTTCTACAAAATATTAATCAAAACTGTTTGTAGAGTTTCATTGCAAACTTACACTTTGAATAGTATAAAAAGTATTGGTTTTTTGTAAGACATAGTTCTAGGGGAAATTAGTAATGAACTGCATATATTTCTGCTCTTGCATTTTCTGATATTTCTTAACAAAACTTTTTTATTAACATCAGTATCTCCTAACACGATTTAAAAAATCAGATCATTTTAGTGAATAACAAATACACTGGCAGTAGGACATATATTAATATGACATGAACATTTTCTAATATAAAAGGACTTATCACAGCAGTGACTTAGATAAGCAAAACTGAATAACCTTCTTACTGAATTTGCAACATGATCAAAACAAGACTCTGAAATAACAATCACTTCAAACAAATGCTATCCCAGATATGTAACATGAACATTCTCCAAAGAAACACAGGGTATTTTAATATTGGATGTGAATATTTTCTGTACAGGAATACAGTTACATTTGCTGCTTGGCATTTGCACAAAGAATCTCTTGAAGTACATGATTGTGCATCAGCATAAGGGTAGTATTCAGCTGACCATAAAATGTATCTAAGTAATTTTTTTTCTAAATAAAGAACCAGAGATTATTCTCCTCCCAGCCTTCCTTTTCAAAATAACCATATAAGTACCTGCAAAGGTTTTAAATTTAAACTGAAGACTTAGGATACTATTTAGCAACCAGGAAACAGCCTCTATCAGCATGAAATTCACAGTGTGAGAGAACTGTCTCAATACAGTATATTCATGCTAATATTCTGCTTGCTGTCAGTTCTGATACCTTGTAAAGCTGCCTCCTGAGGCAGGACCTGAGCTCCCACAGATCCCCACACAGGCCCTGGAAATCTATGGGGCCTCTTAGTGTAACAAAGAGATAAACTGAGTGGTCATTCTCATGATTTTGTGCTTGTCATGAGTGCCCATGTTTAATAGTCATAAACTTCACACTGATTTATGCTGTTGAAAATTCTCAGGGAAGAATTTAAAGCAGATTTTTAGATGCCAAGGTTAGACAAATGGGTGGCAAAGTTTTGTGAGAGAGAAATTCAGGGCCATATGGTTACTGACCACCAGTGAATGCCAGTTAAATCCCATAGCAGTCTTAAAATGGGATTTAAAATTAAAAGCAATGCACCAAAAATAAGCACAACAGACTGTGTATTTGGAACAAGATACTTTGCTGCATCATTGCTCTGTAATACTGCAGAAAGGACAAAAGGAAAATCAAACACATATGGGAGGAATTTTGTTTTCTCTGTGAACAATAAATTGTGTGTTTGCTGAACAAAATCAAGAGACGACCTAAAAGGGGAAAGTACATAAGTTGCACTGAAATAAAAACATAAGGAATGAGGACAGGAGAAAGTATAAGGTAAAACACTAAATTAAAATAGCACTTACAACAGAGCCACCTGAGGACATCAAAACAGCAAAATGAGTCAGATGATTACATTTGCATGAGATATGAGTGGAGTTGGAATGTGTCAGCTCACAGCCTTCTGTAGCCCAGTTGCCATTCATTGTGTCTGCTGAGTAGTTCCAAAACGCACATTTAATATCTTTATCCAGAGTCTGGAACAGAAACAAGATGTTTTACTGATGGCAAAAGGCAGGATATTTCCTATCAAGAGACCTTTCTTATGTTAGCCAGTGCAATTCATTAGATACTGCTTGCACCTTTGGAAGGTTGGGAAACAAAAATCACATTCTGCAAGGCCTATTCCAAGCAACTAAAACATGGCTAGGGAGGGAAGCATCTTATCCACACAGCTAACACTCTACCAAAAATGTAGTCTAATCAGATTACTGAACCCTTCTGGCACTTGCAAAGGCATTGGAATTTTTACCTATTGATATCATTGTTACATACATACACCTGCACCTGCTGAACATGGACTAAACCCCAAGGTTACAGCCACATTGCTTGTCCTGCTCGCAGTCCCTTCCAAATGAGCAGTTTGAAAACTGAGACTTATTCTGTGCATTTTACAAAGTGATCTGGGATAAAGCCAGGGTCATATCACACCTGCTATATCAGGTGTGACGACAGCGCTGAATAAAACCATTAGTATTATTTATTACAGTTAGTGCTTACTAACTTGTCAAAGATAAGGTCCCCACTATACTAATAGGCTGTATAAATATATGCAAATTTATATAGAAGATAAATAACAAATTTAAAAGCTGTATAACCAAGGTTAACACCTTGTACTACCGTCAACCTCCTTATATAATTTCTTTTTATGTTTCTGATAATTCTTTGTGCAGTGCAAGGTGATTCTTCACGCACAAGTGAAGTCAGTAAAATCTATACACACTATGGAACTAAAATTATCAGTTTTAAACAAATGTGTTCAGATTTCAGAAATAACAAAGTTGCAATACTATAGGTTCTGGTATTTTCTCCTATCTCCAAGGTAACTTTTTGCAGTAACTTTGAAGCATATCTTCGTATGTTTTAATATGCATGCTCAACCATGAGATAAACTTTCAGAAACCCCACCTAAATACAGAATATTCAAGACCCTGTAACATTCTCTGTTTCAGGCATCTACATTTTATTCATACTATAACCCAGCAAAGCTGGCATTGCTGCCCTTGCTTTAGTCCCATAGCTATTTTCAGTTGTATCATATTTAGTTTATTGCACTTAGGATGTCACATTTGGAATTCATCTAATTAGAGAAATAAATGACAAACATCAGCAAACAACAGAATTATGTCTCAATATATCATACACTGCAGGTATGGTTACATCACATAAAATGACTAGCTATTATTTTGTTTTATTTGAAGTTGATAATAAAAAAGCCCCTTACCTTCGCATACTTTAAGGTAAATGTTATTTTCTCAAGCTCGTAGAGTGTAGGTGGATTTGAGCTAATTGCCACAGCTATAACTGATGAGCTTACGGTCTGTCTTTGCTCTGAAGTATCTTTTGAGGAGAGGTTTTCGGGCGATGAAAGCAAAGAACCAATATTGCTATACCGCAGAAAGACAACTGCAACGGTGCCTATCAATCAAATAGACCATGTTCAGTGGTTTGTGGAGTTTTTATTGAAGAACAATATTGAAGACATTAAGGAAACAATAAACAATAGACATTATCACTGCTATTGCATAAAATATGCAAAACAGATGGAATCTTTGTGGAATACTTATAAAAATGTTTTAGAGACAATGAAATATAGCTTTATTTAAAACAATGTAACTGCCATTAGAAATATCTATGTGTGCTCACACTGGGAATTCTAATTAGATATATACATGTATATTTTTTTCTAGAGTAATACATGCTTGCTGCTGTTTTACAGTTGGCTACATATGTGGTGTCAGGTCTCAAACTAAAATGGCTCAGATCTTAGGTAAGTACTGGGCTTCTCTGAATTACCTGGCTTACTTTGACTTCCATTACAGTGAAGCCAGAATGGAAGGCACATAGGGAAAAAGAAAGCAAATGGGATTTTAGGATGCAGTGCTGATACAACAAAAAGGGAAGTCATGATTTTTCTCCCTGGTACCAAAGCAAATCACTTTTTTAGGTACTGATAGGTGGTGAGATTCCGATTAGCTGGAAGATTAAGATTTAAAAAATATTTTCTATGTTTATTAGGTCAGGTGGTTTAATTTCAGAACTGTTTAAACACATTTATTTATTTTCAGTGATGACAGTAGTTGCAAACCATTTCTGTAGCACTATGAGGTCCAAGCCAATTTCCGTGCCTTACTGGTTTTGGTACTGAAGAAAACGTGTTCTTGCCCTAGTGAGCTACTCTTTAAATAGAAAAGATACACGAAGTTTTGGAGGAGAAGTAAGAAATTAGTTGATGGGGCCAGTCTGAAGTCACAGCAGATCTATGGCTAAGAAAAGAGTAAAGCTCAGGTCTCTGGTAACACTATCCAGTGTTAAAGCTCACTGTATACTCAAAATATTAGAAATACCAGTCTTGAGACAATAAAGGGGTAAGAGAGATGATGATAAAAACACCTTGACTCCTCTGTAGTTAGCAGGGCTGAAGCTCAGTCTTAATAAACTGCATATTTGGTTATTTACTAGTGGGTACAAGTCTAGCCAAGGTGTTTAATAACCCACCTACTCTCTAACCTTTGTTTCTTACCATTAGGATGAGATTCCTCTCTCTTCTTTGGAGAGATCTTTATATAATCTCCCCCCGTGTACACATGAGGGTGAATGTGTTTCATGTGATGTGAATCAAAAGCAAAAACCTTGAGTGCTGTAAAAGAAGAAAAATACCGTACAAGTCAGAGCTCCATTACAATGTACCATAATTTACAGTTGGGTTAATAAATGTGCTATTGAATTGCATAATTACCGTGAATTTTAAGAGTATATCATTGCACCAAATATTTCAAGAAAAATGCTATTAATATGTTTGCTTAAACCCCTATGTTTTATTATTTTCCTGCATACATTTTGCTCTCATACGTTTTACTCTTTCCATGAAAAATATTGTCTTTTATTCACCTTGCATTAAATTAGGAACTGGAAAGAACAATGTAGGTTACTCTAAGAAGAGCTATTGCTTTATAAAAATGCATTTCTGAAAGGTACCACAAATCACAATTATAAAAAACAAAGCATAAAATTCTCTACTGAATAGTAACATTTGATAAAAGCCAATTTTTGAAAAGTATATATTTTATAGTTATCTATCCATGCTACCAAATGCACATTGCAGCATGAAATAATGATGTGTCTTGCCAAAAAGCAAACAAACAAGCATCACCCCTCAGGACACAAACTACATTAGAGGACATTGAGCTCTTTACTTGGTTCATTATAGTGCTGAGTTTCAATCACCCAGGAAAGGAACAAAAAAAGTCAATCAGGCCTTTTTTAAAAAACAAAATGGAAAACAAATCTAAAACTTGACTGATGGAGGAATATCACTAAGCTATACCATCTGCATTGCTTATAGCACAGCACACAAAAGTAATATGAGCTATTCAATAGACCAGCTGTCAGAAAATGTTCGTCAGGATGTAAGAAATAGTTTTCTGTAGCTGGAGTTTTGAAAAGCTTGGAGTTCAAGAGCTTGCACCATGAAAAGCAGTGGAAAGAGAGGGGCAATATTGTAGGTCTTGTCCCAGAATAGATGTAGGGCACATTCAAGTCCTGTGGAAAATATATTCATGCTGAAAAAAACATAAAAAAGATTGCAGTGTTTGGGTCCAATTTGGAAAAGAGCTCATCTAGTTTCTTATTTTAGAACAAGAGCAAGACAAAAAAATCATCCACCTTTCAACACGGAAACTCCTCACCATTCTCTTGATAAGCTTTTTTTCTCACCTCGGTCTGACTGCCATCTACACTGCTACTGGAGGCTGCACTTGAATCCTCTCTTCAAGTCCTTCATGGCCTCAGCTCTGTAGCCAGGAGACCCTCTCCTTTCTGCCAGGGTGGTGGGGGAGCTGGGGCTTTACAGCCAGCTTGTGGCATCACTCTTTATCTGCTGCAGGCCCAGAGGTGCTCTGGACTGACATAAATCTGCTTCTACAGAGTTTATGTAATGGAACAAAATCTCTCATTTTTCATCACTCTTGCTAATTTACTTTCAGAAAAGTGAAGAAAGAACAGGTGGTTTGACCTGCCTCAGGATCAAAGGAAGAATCTTTCTTATCAAGTCATCTTACAAATTGGCAAATGGTAAGAGGTACTGAAGGACTGTGCTGAATCTAAAATAAGAAATCAGGTCACATGCAGTTTGGGTACATTCAGAAAAATGAAGATGTGACCATTGTCAAAGTCATAAACAATGCTTTATCAGGATTTTCAAAAGCAGCTGGTATTAACCTTACTCTGCTCCCATCGAAGGAATGATAGAACTATTATTAATACAGGAAAATCAGCAGGAGTTGCTGTGAAGGCACCAGCACACAGGGAGAAAGGTAGGAAAGCAAAACGTGCAGTTTAGCCTAACTGGTTTTCCTCAGATATTTCTCTTAAAATGGAAATTCCTCTGAAAATAAAGCCACTCCAGATCAGACTCACTAGCTACAATTCTTATTCCATGATGATTTACAATACCTTCACTGAGCCAAAAAGAGATAAAAATCCGTATAGGGCAAATCTAAGTTTCATTCCACTGGTAGGGTTTTTTTAATGCATACTAGATGCATAGGATAATTGTGTACATGTAAGATGAATGCAGATTCACTGTTACGGTGTGACTATAATGAGAGATTGAAAGAGAATCTGAAAGGACAATTTCCCACAGCTTCTCAAGTTTTTTCTGGGCTGTAGGCTCACATGTTCAATCATTGAAAATTATGATACCTACACTGAAAGTCAGGTGTTAGTTATGAAACTCATACAAATTAACACCTGTGCGTTTCACATAACACCATTTCTAATTTTCATAATCGTGCTGAAAAACTCCTCAGTGTAACCCACACCTAAAGTATATCTTAGATTAATTTTCTTTATCTTACCTATATCACTTGCATTGGCATCTAGCTGTGTTGTCTTTTTGAAGTTCTGTGACATGAGAAGCGTTGCTTGTTCTGCAGTATGCAGCAGCTTAGTCAGGCTCCGTCTTTGGTTATCTACAGGAAGAGCTTCCCAGACTGTAATCTTGTCTTTTTGTAAAAAATTGTTCACAGTACTAACCAAAACCTGCACATAAAATTATACATTTAAGTGCAAGAGTCATATGCCATTTGTAAAATAAGACACACATCCCCCTCACCCAATTTTAAGGCTTGATCTACTCACATTAATGGTTGTATTACGAAGTGTTTCATTGTCAGAAACAGAGTAATGCCTGGTATTTAACGATGAATAAGATAGTGCTTCAACATATGAAATCACATCTACAGGTAAAAGCGGTCCCAAAGTATTTTTATTAATTTCTTGCAGCATCTCCAGGGGTGTTTTCAAATGACTAATCTGAAAAATACAAGAACTTGCATCTTAATGAAACAAGTAAAGTCACGTTTCTGCAAGTGAAAGTAAACCCAATGCAAATGGCTGATTTCTGTGAATTAACATACTGGCTTTTAAGATGCTTGCGCATAAAAAGAGGCACTATTTAAATCAACAGGTTATACATGTCTGCTATAATCTTAATAAAGAGCTACTATAAAAATAAGCCATATGCTATCATTAAACTTTTTTTTCCCCACTACTGCAGCTCATTTTTATTTACCCTAATTCTCCAAAATTAACTGGTAAATGTTCTGCAAAAATCATTAAACATCAGTGATTTGATTATTCCATTGACTCTCTTCTGTTAAATTTTTAGTTGAAAAGGTGGGAGCAGAGAGATAGTATTAGTATATTTGGTAGGGTGATTTTTTTTCAAATGCAGAGTATAAAGCATGTAGTTTAATCAAACTGTACTGCCTATTTCACCGTCGATGCTTCAGTTTATGAACTGCTTAATGCAGTTATATAAAACAATTGGTTTAAAAAGCAACAGTCTGAAGAAGGTGAGATGAAGATTAAATTTGCAAATTTCCATCTCACAGCTGAATAAGAATACTTATTTCATGATACTGAAATTTAATGAGATTAAAATTCCCCCCCTCCCCCCCAAAATAAAAACATCAAAGAAACCCCAAACCCAACACCTGATTTTGTAAGATCTGTAGACTCTGCTGCTGAATAGCTTTTATGGGGCTTGCTTTGTCTTTGACTGCAGCTGAATCAAACTAGAACACAGGCTAAAAAACTAGACTAAAATCTGACACAGTTATTTATGCAAAATTGAGGTATTTTACCTTATTACTTTAATTTGACTATGTGTTTTAAAAACAAAAAATAAACCCCCAAACTCCTAAATCCTGCTGTGGCATTTACCATGTCTTTATATGTAAATGTGGTAAGCATATGTTACATTTAATATAATACATTACATTACAGGTTAACACAGAAAGCATGTTAACACAATGACCATTTTACACTAGGTTAATAAAAGGCTTTCAATGAATATCTTTCTGAATTTTGTAACTTTGGCAAAATGCTTAATATAACATGCCAACATATACAATTCGATTTAATTTATTTATGCTTATGTTTAATTTCTCTTTCTAAATTAGACAATACTATAAATGTAGACTAACAAACAGTGATTCCATTAATGTTTGGAATTTTTTTTTATTTGCTTCAAGAATTTGTTCCTGGTGAAAAAGAAATCTTGAGTCCAGAGTCTTTGAGTCTATAAATTCTGCACCACTTTACATACTATGCTTTGGCAGTAAATATATTAGCATATCAGGATGTTATTGCTCCATTTTCTATTTTGTCACTTGTTGACATTACTTTTGTAAGTTATCTTGCTGCCTTTCACTCTGAACAAGCAAATAATTGCACATCAGTAAATGCTGCAGTGTGTAACTTCAGAAATTACAGAAACAGTTGAGTGATCATCACACTTCTGAATTTTTCATACATCATGACTCACTTTGCTGGAAACAGAACACACAGATTCCCAGCAAGTTATTATCATGATCTGAACATACAACCCAGTTCAAATAATTTGAAATTATTAAAAAGACTTCTGTAAACATACTTAAGTTCAATTGTATGCTTCAAGCATTTGTTAAAAGCTCCTTAAGAACTATTATAATTGAAATAACAGTTTCAAACAGAAACAATTAAAGGATTTAGAAATTAATCTATAAACCAATGCTACTTACCCCAGCTAACGTTCTGTTAATATGTTCGGTTATACAGTCTTTGTATAACTCACACTTGGCCTTCGGATTTTCTGTAGAAATTAAACAGAAACTAATTATATACTGCAGTTTAATCAATATTCAATATACACTCATTTTAAGAGCTCTTGTCATTCCTTACACCACCAGCATTCTGAATTTATGCACATTAAGACACAGCACTTCATTCTCAAACTGCAACTACTGGGACTTGATCTTGGCGAAAGTTACAGCACTGGACTGACTCTCAGCTTTTGTTTTACTCAGGTAGAGACTTACGCCCCTTTCCTTGGGACTTCTACAGGAGAAGTTAAGAGACAGGTTGAATTTACGGAGAAAAGTACAGATCTGACAACCACTATTTCAAATGGATTTCATCACACTGTTTAGCAACAATACATTTACAAAATGATTCTACTCTCAGGAAATGTAGATGCCACTGCCTTGCCTCTTTTTCATGCATTGCTGATTAATCTAGCCGAAGATAAAGAGGCACTGGTGGGTTTCTCAGAAGATGTAGCTCTATAATAACACATAAACCTTTATAATATCATGTACCTTGGCAGGAAGTGCCATCATTTGGCTTAAACTGCAATTTTCCCGTGGATGGTTGATAACCTTCCTTACAGGAGCAGTTAAACCCTCCATCCACGTTTTCACATTTTGCATGATCTCCGCAGGCAACAGTTCCTTCATTGCTGCACTCATCTACATCTGCAAATATCGTGAGAAATTGAATTTTTCATTAAGTATTTACAGACTAACACCTTGCTGCTTTGTTGATAATAGCCCTGCATGCTGCAAGCAGTTTCATAATAAAATTTCATGGAATAAAAAAAGCAAAAACTGAAAAGGCAAACTTAATGGCAAAATACCTGCCAATTATGTTACTTAGGGATTAGAAGGATAAATCATAATTGATCATATTTTTATGCCACAACTTTTATTACTATATAATAGTGCATTGTTCATGTTTTAAAACCATGAATTTAAAACCATAAAACTTTTAAAACCATATTAATTCTATCATAACAAAATGCTCGGCATGATGCAAATCATCGGAAAACCATTTTCCAGAGATTAGACTAAATAGATTTTCTCAGCCTTATGGTTCAGTTAGAAAAGAGAAATAAAACTGCAGCCTTTTAAGTCACAGCTTTAAAAAGATGCTACAAAAGATCACTTCATCCATTTAGTTAATCTAAGATTTAAGCTCTGTGCCCTTTAAAGTGCTTGGCATGTGGGATATTTTTTAATTCACATTTAAATTACATTTGCCTAAAATGTCTTCTGTGCTTCTAAATAATTTGCCATTAGGTAGACAGGTTCAGTCACTGGGTGGGGCACAGTCCAAGAGTAAAACTGATGAATTCCGGTAAGGGAATCCATGAATTGATCAATTTTGGAGAGCTGTGTACTAACTCTTTGGCTGGAGTAGGGATTATTTTGCATTATTTGGTTGGCCAAGGATAAATATCAAATAACTCAGGGGAGAAAGTAAACTGGGAAAAAACCCAAATATTTCTGACGAATGAAGTAATGGACTGTGAAGTGCTGTGCTGGAAAGGAGAAAAAAGTGAACAGCTTTGGAACAGGTATGAAAAGAGCTGAAAAATGAAGAAGTGATACATGAGCAGATTTAAAGGAACAGCCTGAGAGCTGAACTGAAAGAAAATAAAGGTAGAGAGGGGAATGGATGAACCAGAGAGAACTGAAGAACTGGCATGACACTGAATTTGGGAAATAAATTTGTGAAAAAGAACTGATTAACTGATTAGTGGAGGAGAACAGCTACGTGAATTGATAAAAGACTTTTGTGTAGCCAGATGGGTGTTAAGAACAAACAGAAAGTAGATATAGAGGGCTGGAAATGCACTATTAGCATATAGGAACTATTTTTGCACTCTTATTTTTATACAAGACTGTTGGTGGTTTTAAAAAAGGAGTAGAACAAAAATGAGCAATCATGTATGTGAAATAAGGTTGCTAGATAAACAGAAATGGTAGAAAACCAGAAAAACTATCATTCCCCAGCTCTCTTTCTGCTCGTAACCGCTGGGTTCTAGTAGATGGTTGAGAACTCACTTCATTCTCCTCACTGAGCAGTAAGTCTGATTTTCACCTGAAATGCTGCATATTAAGCCTGAGGTTCAGATGTGGAAAGCACAGATGGGAAGGCGAGGTGGGGCTAGGGGTGCATGTGCTTTCCCCAGCAAATCCACTTCAGCCTTTCAGGGATAGCTGCTATGGAGGCAGTGTGTTTGAATGGACTGGTGCAAGCACCGATATTTAAAGTATGAGGTTAAATTATAATTATCTGCATTAGGGTAATAGTTTGTTTTCATATTTAATGCCCCAAACTGAAAATGTTTCTCTTTAATGAACTGAGTTTTACATAATCTGTGTTCATATGGTTTCTGTGACCTCAGTATTCATGTAGTCATGGAGCTAACCACGTTACACATCAGTGAATCTGGCAAAAGTGATGAAGAGGGAGGGAAAAAGCGTGATATAGTGTTACATAGTCTACCTCATAATTAAATGCTGTCATTTAAAGACATAAAGCTAAAGTTCTTACTCTTGGCATTTAAATAACCTCTCACATCAGTAAATTATAAAGCCCTTTTTGAAACAAGTGGGTGTCTGTCAGTGCCCTGTTGTGTGACTCTCTGTAAGACAGACAAACTTTGAATGAATTGAAGCAGCAAGGGTGAAAACCATGACAATACCAGTTTGTATAACAAGAACACACATCAGCCTTATACCAAAGATTTCTTTGGCCTTGTCAGCTACACAGAGAAGGACATGTACATCTTAACAAGATATTCAGAGTGCAGTGCAGTGCTAAAACACCAGCAAATGACAACAAGCTTTGCTAAAACTGATAATGATTTATAAATAAATACATAAATAAATGCTTGAGTACTTTCTAGACTACCACAGCCAAGTACTCAAGTTTCCAAGTGATTTACTGGTGCAAATATTTCAAAATTATTGTGATATTTCGCTTTTCATGAGCCTTTAGTTTGGTAAATCATTTATTCGTCATTATTGGGCAGTCACACAGATTACTCTTCCTCTTGTTATTATGTCAGATATTAAACATAATAGAGATTTTAATGAGAAGTCAGGATCATCCAAAACAGCAGAAACTTAAGTACCACAGCACATCTCTGGCAACAGGATGGCCTGACAGAGACACGCTGTCGAGTATATACAAATAGACTTTCTGCAATTGAGCTGTACATATGGAATGAGTCCATATCATGCCTATATAATTTACTGTTTCCTGGAGAAAAAAAATAAATCTCCTGGATGACAAAATTAAAAGGAAATATGCCTGATATTGCAAAGTACTAATCAGCTTCACATCCCTTTTAAATCAATGAGATTGTCAGGGGCAGCCAACAATTTGTGACAGTTGCAAGAATGCTGCTTTTAAGTTCTTGCTTTGAAATGCAGTAGCTGTTTTTGTTTCTTTATATTTTGTAGTTATGCCTTTTTAACCAAACATGCAATTGTTGGACCACACATGGACAGCAGCTTGTCAGTGCTTTCAGCGATCCAATTTTACTGGAGCTTTGGGGCAAGGATCTCAAACCGTCTTCCTTGATCTACTACAGGAGTGGGGCTGGACTGCCAAGGCTTGACTGAGCAGTCTTTACAGAAAACATTCCTGAGCAAAGGCTGAAGAAGAGCAGCTTTTTAAACAGAAGAGCATTTGCCATAGCTCTGCAAAAAGCCCTGGCTTTTTAGTAAATATTCAAAACAAATCCTGGAGCTGAACTTTGAAGCTTTTATAATAACTCCAATCAGAAAAATAATATCACCAACACCACTTAGGATAGTGTGAAAATAGATTTAGAACCTTCTATTTTATTTCTGTGCTTTGTCACTCCTCATTTACTGCAGCAGGCAAGGAAATTCCAATTAAATTAAAAGTACTGAGAACAGTTATTATGTTCAGTCTTGCCAATTACTGGATTGTACCTACATCGCTTTGATTCTTCACCAGTCAGTCAAGACAGCTTGATGTCTACATTGTACCTTCTGCTTATTAGTAGCTTGCAAGTGATTGAAAAGTCCAATTGCAAAGGACTAGATGTTCCCTCCCCATGTCTCCATACTGCGGAAGTCAGCAGCACACACAAAGCAGAAATGAAAAAGCCTACGAATAGCACAGGCAAAAGAAAAGTTAGCCACATAGCATATCCCATCCACTGTACAACTCCCCTGACGCAGAAAAGGATGTGATGGAGAAAGGGTGCCTTCCCAGTGTTCTTAAAATACCTGAGTAAAACTAATAGCATGTTCCTGGAAAAGGCAGAGTAGCATAGATGTCGCTTTCATTTTACAGATAGCCATTTTAATGTTTTTATTGTGTTGACCAGGGTGAAAAAAGTAGGTTTATATCTCACCTTTTCAGCTGCAGCTGAACATTCAATAAAATGTGAAGTCCAAGGAAAAAGCATGGCTTTTATACTGTAAATAGATTTTAATAACTCATATGCAGTAGAGCAAAAAAATATAATCTTCAGAAACATCACATCTCTGCATTCCTCTTTTTTTCTTCTCCATTTCCTTTCTCCTTCTCTTTTCTTCTCTCTCTCTTACTACCCTCCAGTTCCTCTATCTGCATGTTTCATTGCCATCTCCTCACCAATTCTACCCTCCTAACATAGATGAAATACTGCTGACCCCCAACAGAAGGATTGGGTTAAGGGTGAACTGACATTTCCCAAAGGCGCTGTATCAAGTTTTCTTCTGGTCCACTATACTGAGAGTTATAATCACTTTGTATTTGGATGTTTAGTATAGTATCCAAAGACGGGGGAAGCACACATATGCATGCATCTGGACTTTGAAGTGCACTCACACACACACAATGATGTACCACACTTGCACAACTGGGAAGTCCAGATAGGTTTGATGGCATAAACACATAAACATAATGGCATACTCTCCAAAATTCAACCACTGCATTTTCAAAGGTGCTGCCATATGTGTTATACACATATATTAAAGAGAAAACTTAAGACTGCAGAATTTGAAAATATTTTGGCGCCTATAAACTTGAGTCAAGATGGATACTTGGTAGCTCTGTCCTCCAAATTGTACTGGATAATTTGCACTGTATTTACAATGACAACTTCAGTGTTTGCTTTAGGGGTGTGTAGTACATCCTGAATACACTACTGACAGCTGCTTGTGTGCAAGTCATATCTGCCACCACCAGCAGCAGATCCATTGGGTACAAAATATCCTATTATGGTTTTCCTGACAGATAAAGTAGAAAATTAATTGTGGATCAAAAGGCTGTCTTTAGGACTCACTGCTTGCTAAAGTAATTGGTACACTTGTATAATGAGAAAAGGTGCCCAAGGTAATTTTTTTATTTCAGTGTGAGTTTTGGAAGCTCTCACCTCTTCCCATATGAATTTACAAAAAGGAGAAGAAAAGTGGTAAACTAACCCCCAGTAGAGGATAAAAAAAGATCAGTCTGCCCAGAAAAGAAAAGAGGGCAATAGAAAAGAAAAGGCAAGCTAATGGTGAAAAGCTGAAGTGACACAAGAACAGTCAGAGAAATAACTTTGAAGACAAAACTTCTGAAGCTGAGAAAATGTCATAACATAAAAATCAAAGCCTGGACCAGAAACAGCAAGAATATTTTCAGCTTAATGTGCTAACAGTCTCAATCCCAGCTAATTTAAGAACGATTCATAGCGGCTGGGTAAAGCGGAGCTATTTTAGATGGCTGTGAGCAATGGGCAAGAAATGTTGATTAGATCACTTTCTGGCTTAATATGCAGCCATTCTGCTGATATTAAGAGCAGTAAGAAGAGAGGTTGTCAGCACTCACAAGCTCACAGGAGATGTATACAGAATAAGACACTGTCAGCATAAAGGTGTAAAGGGCAATAGATTTATTTCTCATTTTCTGATTCCCTGAGGACTGTTGCAACATATAGAGAAAATTACCAGGAGTTTGAAAGAAGAGAAATAGTTACAGTTTTTCCATCCAAAGGAAATCCTAAAGGATTGCATAGCTGTTCAGAAATAACATTTTTCCAGAGAACTTTTCCTCCCCTGTAATCTTGAACAGGTTCCACCCAACTGCTACAGAAACAGAGGCTGATGGATGGCACAGGAGGTAGATTAATTACTGATCTTGCTCATTGCTTTTGATCAGACTTGAAAAATTACCAAAAATATCTCAACCAAAGCCCCCAAATGAAAAAGCATAGTTTTGGAGCATAGTAGGTTACTTGTATAGGGAATTTTGCTGGTCCAGAGCTACCTAAATGCAGAACACTTTGTCACTGCTTTGTTTTAAGAACATGACCACTTTTCTCATAGATCAGTGAAACAGTGGCATAAATAGGTAGACTGGGGATTTCTGTGTTACCTTAACTATATATTCATTGTCTAAAACTGTGACATAAAAATATTGCAAGCAGAATCAAGATTGAAGTGTTACTGAAAGAAGTGGCAGCTGATGTGTTACCAGTGAGAAGTGTGGGGCCGCACTGAAATATTAAGTCTGTAACAGTCCAAGTTGAGGGAATTTTATATGCAGACTCCAAACTTCACAAATCTAAAAGCATTTTGCTAGATTTCTATAATTAACAGAAGCAACAAGAGTGACAATGTAAAGCAAGTTGTCAGACGTTAATAACTTACCCACACAGGAGGTTCCATCATTAGGTACAAAAGTTTGTTGACCATTGCTGGATTTGAAACCAGGCATACACATGCAGAAATAACTTCCCACTGTGTTCGTGCAATTGGCATGCTCTCCACAAGGCTGAGTAGCATTTTCACATTCATTATCATCTGTCAAGACATAAATTATGGAGAAATATATTTGCATTTGCCGATTGAAGAAAACAGTAAAGAGTAAGCTTAATGTGGACTCTCGTATTTATATAAGTTATTAATGCTGAGCTGGCACTCTTGGTGTCTGTCTATACAGTTTTCCCATTGGCAAGGATGTAATCAGGTGTTCAGCAGTACTCTTCTGCCCTCATTCTGCGTGAGTCAACAAATGAGAAAACCAGCAGGATACTGAAGTGAATGGCTTAATTGGATATTCACTTGGAATAAAGGACTGGGACAAGTGTATGTTCTGCCATAGTTGTATTTTGTAACATTCTTTTGCTATCCAAAAGTCTGCAGATAGAGAGTCACACTGAGGATGCAGCTGGGAATTTGGAATCATAGAAAACAAAGCTCAAAAGGATACCAACAAGTCACTCACTTTTTTCCCTAACACCAAAGCAGGATTAATATAGCTAAACTGGTAGGGTTTTTTTGTCCTGTTTTTGAAGACCTTCTGTGGTATTGCATAGCAGTCCTGGACAATAAACTAACCAAGTTTGTCCTACTGACTGACTTGAGTCTTCTTGAGCATGACAGGGAGAAGACATAATATTTCAGAAAAGACGCCTAAGGATGAGATTTAGAAAGGTGCTTCTGCTTTCTGATGGCCAGTGTTCTCATAAGGTGCTGACAGAGATAAGGTACAGGTAAGTGAAGTGTCATGTAAGCTAGAACAGATTAAAGTACACCAAGAGCATGGTGTACATGGGACAACAATGTAAAATATTGCAGGGATACATTTCTGCAATATAACTTAATTACAACCCCAGTATAACCCTAGAACAGGACATTATTCGGATTTGAAGTCTGAAGTGATTTTGAATGTTACTCAGTTGACTCAGAAAGGCAAATATCAATTCAGAACTGCAGCTTTCCTCAGGGGAGTTTGGGTCAACAGTATCAAATGGATTATGGTCATTATAACTAAAATTGAATGTAAATTAATGAGGAATCCAAGTATAAAAGCACCTTGCCAACACACGTCAACAATATTCTACAGCTTTGATATTCATGAGAATACAGCAGAAATGGTGTATGATTTGGTTACTATAGAATGCCAAAGTAAAACCAAATTGGTGTAAGTGGAATTATGACAGGGAGGAAAAAAATGTGATGTTGGTCCAAGTTCAAAAGTGAAGCATGAGAATATGAAAAATCCAGTTTGGCATGTGGTATTGCAGAGTACAGGCCCTAGGATACTTTTCAAGTCTTGGTAACAAGGTCCACTTCTTTGAATACCATTTGCGTGTGTCTCTTTAGCTCTTTTGCAATCCCAGTTTGCTCCCAAACCCTGGCATTTCAGGACAGAAAAAAAAAAAAGACTATCCTATTTTAGTTGCCAAATAAACCTGGTCTTGGGAAAGTATTATAGACCCTAGAAAACAGTGTGAGTTGACTTTGGAAAGCTCATTGGATAGTAGTCGTGGAAGATGAGAAGTAGAAGGACACTGATCACTGCAGGACCTAACTCACAATGGAGAAATGACAGAGCTAAGGAGAGAAAAGCTACATGTAAGAACTTTCCTTTTTAATTTGTTTTCTAGAAGCTCAACTATAGTCCTCAAAATCCACCAGTATTATCCTTTTTCAGGTAGTCCAAAGATTTTATAAGCAATATTAAAATGAGTCATGCAGTGGTCATCAATAAATTCTTTACAATTATGCCTAGTTAACTTTACTGGATTATTGGCATTTTTCCTCAATGTTCAGGATGTCTAAGGGGTTTAATGGTAACTATATTGCCTTAAGAGGCTTACCTATTGAAAGTGCCTTTCAGATAATTTGAGAAACCTTCAGAACATCAAAGAAGGCAAACAGTATCTTACATTGCAAACACAAGAATTAATATTTTAAAGAGTTAAATTCATAAGGAGCTTTCTTTTCACTATTCCCATGGTCTAACACAATACTGAGCAGACCATGCTGGGGCATAATTTACTGGACCACATCCTGCTTCCATTTTAAATTAATGGCATAAAAGTCACTGACGTAAGTAGGCCCAGGGTGGTGCTCACTATGGAAAACTACTGGGTTAATGAGAAACGGAAATAAGGAAAAAGTTTTCCAGAAAAAAAAGGATTTTCATATACAGTTTGACTAGATTTGCTCAATCCACCTAATTTCACACAAAATATTTTACAAGATCAACAATGATGGCAAAATATCTTTTAGCTCTCTGTATAAACAACTTAAATTTTTTCTTCAGACAGCAGTTCAATATGAAGCCCAGGGAGTTAAAGTAGTTTTCCAAATTTTCCATTATTTATAATATTACTGAATTTGTGATTTAAATGATGTCAGGAAAAAAATAACAGGATTTATAGATGGAAAAATATATATTTTTTTTAAAGCAAATTTTCTGTCTATGCTAAGAGGATACTTTAAATGACAATGAGCATATCATCCACCTGCTTTGTTGCTACCTAATTCAATTATGGCACGTGCATTCACTGTTGGCACAGATACCAACTGAACACTTCAGTTCCTGTAAAGATTTTTTTCTTTTTTTCTTTTTTTTTTTTTTTTCTTGCAGTAACTAATGAAAAAATTGGAGACTCTTAGAGACAAGATTGGCCAAATCACATGGTTAATTATTGCGGCTAAATGGTAATGCTGAATTCAAGTTTCTGTGATACAGAAGACATTTCTTGAATAGCTATGATATCTTGAGAAATGACAGTTGAGGAGGTAAGGAGCAGGTTGTGGGGGTTTTTGTTGGGGTATTTTTGTTTGGACTTTTGGGGGTTTGTTTGAGGGGTTTTGGGTGGGGTTTTTTTATCATTTTTATATGCCACTTCTGTGATATTTGAATTGTTCTAAAATCTCATCATTAAATAAAATAAATCAATCACACTGTAAGGAAATTTATAAATACTTTCCTAGGAAATTTGTGTTAAATAACCCACAGATGTGTGGATACAGGAATACATACGTGTACTGTATGTATACGTATGTATACATATGTATGTGCACATACGTTTATGTGTGTCTGAATATCGGTAGGACACTTGCATGATACAGGTGTAAAATAAAACCAATTCTCCCTTTTCACCTTAAAAATGCAGTTACTATGTATTTTAATGTGCATAAATGTAATTATGGTTAGATGGAATAAGGTTCTAGCTGCATGCAATCATATCTCTACCTGTCTCTCAAAAACGTGTAAGGATCTTCAAAAGCAAAAAAAAAAAAACATCTGAAAAGCCGATATATCCCTTTCAAACTGAATTTTAAATCAGGATGGTAATTCTGTATTAAAATTGCTTGTGTTCATTAAAAGAACACCATTGGTTTAAGGATCAAGTAGCCCTACTGAGAAGCTTGGGCACTGATGGAAGTCTTCCCCTGTCACACAGAGCTATAAACTGGATCCAGTGTTTAAACAATCACTCTTTTACATCAGGTAACATTGTTCATTAGGTAAAATGTGTATTAATTTTCTTTAGTAATGGTATAATATATTCTTGTATAAGGAATATTTAATTAATTTAAAAGCATTAAAACACATGAACAGAAAAAGGAAGAATGATTTGTGGATTTTAAGGCCATGATGCAGTTGGAAGTCCATGTACTTTCTAAAGTTCTACCCTGTCATGTATCCTGCTTTAATACAGCATGGTTATAAAATTATAACCTACAGTAGGAAAATGCCAGGGCAATACAGCTACAACATGATATAATTTATTATTGTGACAAGCATGAGAAAATGCTTTGAATTACCAATTTTAAATATAATATTTTTGTAATACTGTTTACATATTTTACGTGAAAAATGTCATGATGGAAAGTGTTACTGCAGCAGATATATCAAAACAGCTTTGAAGGATTTCCATTACAGTGGGCACATCTCCATGATAGACTTTTTGGTGATAGGATGACATATAATATGAAGAGTTAGTTTTGGGGTGAAACTTGTCATATTAATTCATATTTGTGCAACTTTTTTTTTTTTGTAAATTTTGAAATAAACTGTTTAACTCTTCATTCAAGTAATGAACAAACAAGGCTGAACTTACTCAAGTTAAACAGAATTATTTGTGTATTTTCAGTCCTCACCAACCCATAGGAAATAAGATTTTTTAGAAGTGAAATATTGTATTGGGAACATATTCTGGCCTCTCTGGCACTGAATTATTTTAACATAGTGACCTGATTGGAAAACTAGCAATATGTTGAACTTTGATTTTGGTCACCGGTGATAGCCACCTGTGGTGGGATGCCCCATCACTAGACAGACCTGCGTCTCCCAAGGCTTTCTACTGGGGCCTTGCTACAGGTAAAGCACTCAAGGCTCTTGTTCCTCTGCTTTGGCGGGAGCCACAGTCCTAGCTTCCCATACAGGGTAATGTGTGCTGTGGTCAGGGTGCTTTGTGGGCTCTAACCTGGATAACCAGCCAGGCTCACCAGAGATGCAACAGATTTCCCAGGGCAGCAGAAATGTGGCTTTTGCAGGTGAAGTCTTTTGACACCTTGACATTGAAGGATTTTAATGAATTAAGATCTCCTGACCAGAGCTTGAGTTTGACAACCTGAGTTTTCCCAAAGCCATACCTGAACAAGCATACGCATGATGGTGGGATTTTCATAAGTTTAATGAACACTTGATGTTACTAAGGACCACAAGCAGCTCATATTGAAACTGTTACTGTATACAACAATACATTCACATTCTATTCAGTGCATTCCCCAGATGACATAAAAAGAAGCAATAAAAGCATCAACAATTAATTTTGTCCCAATCCAGGCCTTTTGAAAACCAAGGTTGGAGGCCTCTGGGGCATACCCATCTGTCAAGAGCAGCAGTGGTAGCACAGGGCTGGGGACCAGTATCGGACACAGTAGTCTGAAAAGTGGACAGCACTGCATAGGAAGGAAACGCAGCCGGAGTGGCTGGGGAATACATTGATTCATTGCATCCGGCTGTTCTCTTTCAACAGCAGCCTCTGCTGCCAAAGCTGCTATGGAGCCCCTGGGGGAAACTAAAACTACCCTTCCCTAGTGTAGCCCTCATGGGAGAACAGTACTTGAAGTGCCTCACTTAACCCCTCAAAAGCAAGGAAATGAAAGGCTTCCTGTAAAACAAATTCCAGTGCTACTCACCCTGCTGTGTTTAGCTTGTCTGGAGGTCTCAGAACAGTGGGTGATCTTACATACATTACTTCAGTGCTGCAGGACTGTGCCTCTACAGCCATCACAGCCCGAGTTAAGAACAGCGATACCATTAACAACCTTGCTTTTCCTTTCTTGTGATGGTGTTTCCATTAATAGCAATTTAACACAATTTGTTTATGATTCTCCAAAGATTCAGTCTTCAAGTTTGGTCTAAATCAGCATGAAAGAGCAGATGCTTAGCAAAACCACTTGAGACTGTACAACTGGGCTGGAAATCTCATTTAAATATGAACTGCTTTTATAATGGGCTGGATTCATCTTTGTCCTACACTAGGGCAAGGGACCATGCAGTTGCTGCATAGCAAATCTTGCCACTGCAAGCACTGTCTTCCTAAAATTTCATAACTCTCTATTTCCTTGCAAGAACTTTTCACAATGCCTTCTTGGAATGTTTTTGCAGCTTGGCAGGAGGTTTTAACTGGTTTGAACTTGATGGCTCTGCAGCTAACTGAGCTCCTAAAATTCCTTAATTCAGCAAACTAATATTTTCTCTCACATTCTTCACAGGTTATGTGTATATGCAGAGATGATTTCAGATCAGCAGATCTTTCACATATGGATGAACTAAAGGGCCTCACAACAGAAAGTTCCCTTAGTCCCAGTTTAAGAAACAGGGCAGAACAGTCTTAAAGAAAGGTGTGTTCCTACATATCCAAAACAGAATCAGGTTGAATTTCAGAGAATGGACAAGGTTCGGAAAGGTTAATATATTATCTAAACTGTTTCCTTCATCTCTCGCTGGTATTTTCAGACTTTACAAATTAAACATGAAAAGCATTTATTATTGGGTAAGTGCCAGTGATGAAATTGTCATTTGTTTAGCCACACGGAACAACCTGCCTTTTCAACACTTGTGAAGTATCAAAAAAAGAAAGTCTATAATTTGTGATCACTCACATGTGAAGAATAAGGGTGGGGGGCGGGCGGAGGAGGGAACCTTTAAAAGTGCTAGTCCTTGACTGGAAATAAACCATTTACCCAGACAAGTATCTGCAGGAATTTGAGAATAAAAAGAAACAGGGTGCTCAAGTCAGTGAAACAGATGCAAAGGTGGGAATAAATAGCTGTTGAGTGGCCCTGTCCCACCTTTTCCCCAGCACTGCTTCCTCTCCTGGAGAGCAGGGGTCTAAATGCACTGCAGACAGTAGCAACATGCCCCCACCACTTGCCCCAGAGGAGACCTGAAAGATGCAGTGACCATAAGAAACTCTGCAAGAAAGCTTCTGAGCTGTGCAGCTGCAATTGGGGAGCTTCAGTTTGGGTGTCCAAACCTCAAATTATTTATTGTCTGTCTGACACCCCTTCCCTAACTGGGTCATGAGGGGAAGACCTGTGAGTGCTATGAAGATTCACCCCTTCTATTATAGGCACAAGTCAGAGCTGGTCAGGCATCCCCTGCTGATGTGGTGAGCAGGGTCTCAGTCTCAGGGTACCCATCAGGGGTGCAGGTGAGGAGCACAACTCACATTACAGCTCAGATGCGAGGGACTAGGAGCTGCCACTCACTCTTTGGGAAGCAGACCGTGATCTCCTTGCACCTACAGCACTCCAGGCTCCCCTTCTGCCTTCCAACCAAGAAGGCAGCATTAATTCACCAGCTGAGCACCTGGCTTGGTGACCTGCTAAAATGCAAAACTAAAGAAGGAGTGAGACTGCAGCAGAGTAATGTCAGGGACAGTAAAATGGATAAAATCCAGGATGAAGATGGTCTGCTGGGGTTGTCAGACTGGCTTTGGTGGTGAGGAGCAAGAACCAGATGAAATCTCTGGAAAACTGGAAACCAGATGAGATCTCTGGAAAACTGGCACTGAATGGGAGGGGATAAACAATAACCCCATTTTCAGTTCGAGTCACACGCAGCTTATGGTTAGTCATACTGTGAGCTCAAACAACCCAAGGCTCCCATCTGACAGGATGTGAACGAGTGAGACATTACCACTCAAATCTAAACATTTTGGTCCCAAGCAAGAGATAAGACAGAAGGAAAACAGCTTAGCAAACTGGGAAGAAAAAATTCCAGGCAGCACTTTCCCAAATTTCAAAACAAAACAAGAAAGATATTTATTCAGAAAACACAGCTGGGAAATGCATCACGACTTTACAGTTTATGTATGAAACCCACTGCAGCACCATCATGTTATGCGAAGATGTGAAAAAGGGGGTAAGTGAGAGACAGCATGGCTTGAATGAGGCAGAGAAACGTTAAGCATTATCTGATGAGCTCTACTGAACTCACTAGAAGCATGCAGGAAAGACTGATAAGAAGTAGTGCTGTTTTCTGTCAGGATATGAACTTCTCCTTCAGTCACATAGGACTAAGTTCCTAGGATCTTGAACACCATGTGGCAGCAGTAGCACTGTGTTTCCAACGTGCTTAGGAGCCTGGCCTGGAAGCACCTATATGCTCGTGAAGGATTGTTTGCTCTGAGAGCCCTCCACAGTGCACAACAGGCAGTTTCAAATATTTAATGCCAGCGACAGTGTGAGGCATATAAGTTTATTACATAGATGGCACATGGTGGTGGATACAAATGAGAAAATACATGGATTTCTGGAATGGTTTATGGATTAACTACCCAGGCACAGAGATAGTTGTATGTTAAAGGTAACTTAACTGAAGTTGATGGGAATCACTGACTACCATCTTGTTTGGGGTGGTTAATATTGTACATGTAGAAGCTAGAAATTAAGATCCAGCTGATTAATTTCTCCCTAGAGTAGGCAGATGGGAGCATTTGACCTAAAAGGCATGCTCAGGTTCTGAAGGCGGCTTTTCCCCGGCTGACCTGCTCTGACACTCCTTCTTGTGGCAGGCTCTGAAATAGCAGGACGGTTCTGTTCACCCGCGAGTAAATGCAGAAACATGTTCATGTTTGGTTCAAGTGCATGAAGAGTCTATTTCCATAACAGGGCCTGACCTCAAACTCACTAATGTTCAAGGAGTGGCTCCCATTAACCTACATCTTTGCTTTATAGAAGCAACAATGCAAAACCTGCCAAGAGCAGAAATCAAGGATGAAGACCACATTGCTCTTCCTTTCCTCACCCCACACAGATCTAATAAACCAGCCTCAACTTCCTGGCAGACACCCTGTGTCAAGTTTACGCGTCAGGGGTTAGAGAGAGTGTAATTGAGACACATCATCAGTGTCTTGGTTCGCTTCCTTCAAGAACATGGAATTAAAACAAGGTGAAGTGCATATGAATGGGAACATGCTGGATTCAAACTGCCTGCAGTGTGCAGGTTTCAGTGTTTCTCTGAATGCAACCAGCAGAAGGGTTTCAGAAACTTCCAGTTATTTAATACCATCATTCCCAATCCAGCTTTTACTTTTGTTGCTAACTTGCTTGTTTTCACTGGAGCTCATCCTTAAACTGAAAAGTAAAACAGTACATGCACAATCAGAATATTTTTGCTCAAACAAAAGTGAGCAGCACATCTGTCCTCTACTGAGAGGCATTTGCCGGTAGGTAACTATGCCCCTGCAGAACTGAATGGGCAGTCCAAGTAGAAGTTTTGTTTCAGCACTGAAAATAGAACTGTACTTAAAATTAAAAAAAAAAAAAACAACTAAAAAAAAAACCCACCAAAAAAACCCCAAAACCAAACCTCACACACACAAAAAACCCAAACCCAAACACCCCCAACAAAAACCAACCAAACAAGCAAGCAAAAAAATAAAGCAAATATTGTAATTCCTTACAGACTTCCCATTGCATTTTCTATTTACTGTAATACTGGCATAAAATCGGCACCATGAAAGTAGATGTATCTCAATTACATTGTTTAACCCTTTCCTCCATTTATATAAATGCCACCATTTACGCTGCATATACATATCCCCCCAGTACTCCAGTAGCCACTGTATAATAGCATATTATATAGAATAGCAGGGAAATAAGACTCAAAATTGTTCAATTCCCAATACACCTGGTTCTCGTTATTTCCAACATTAATTTCTGAAAACTCTGCACAACTTTCTGAATCAAAATACATAAACTCATCATGACACATTCTGGTATTTGTCTAAATTCAAACATTCCTTTGCATATTACATTAGATTCTGTAAATTGTTTTTTTGTAGAGGAAATAGTTCCCTAGTAGCTGCAGAGATTGTGCACTACATGCACCAAATCTTGGGATTCATTGAACTGCATGCAACAGATGTTCAGTGCATCCAAAAAAAGACAATATAACCATATCAGGATTACTCCGTCCATATCTAATGCCCAAAAGCTACTAGATGGATGTTTCCTACAGCCAGTTTCACAAGGGTCATCACTTGGAGGTCATGATCTCTCTGGCTTCTTTAACAATGCCCCATCTAATGGCAAGTGAAACACAAGACTGGATGTCAGGATGAACATGAATTCTTACATCTCACATTTCCAGACTGCCTTCGTGGCCCTGGGGAGATAAATTCTGTCAGTTTACATTTACCATTTTAGCAGCATTTTGCATGGAAAAAAATAAAACTGAATTCTACCAAAAAGGTTTTTGCTAAATCATGATATAACGTGATTTAAGAGCTTTAATAGGAAGCCTTTATTTGGTCAACAAGGACAGAGCCATATGTAGAAAGGACAACAAGGCTCAGTGTTTAACTAGAAGTCTCCATGGTTTTGAATCTGCTATTTAAAAATAAATGGTACATTACGAAGTACTACATTATCTTCAGTAAATTTTGTCCTTTGAAAAATAATTTGCTGTAAGATACTGAAACAGTATTAAAAACATTTCTTGCTTTTACCCTTGAGATCTGTATTATGTTCCGCTTTGGACTTAAAAAGCAGAATACAATAAAAGATGTGGCAAAATTGCTTTGAGAGAAGTAACAGCTCAAATAACATGGAAGGCCGTAAAACAGGGACTACAGAGGCTATTACTTCCCATTGTGCAACAGTATTCATTGATTTCTGAAACCACAGGCTAATTATGCTTTGAGTGGACAAAGTACTTTAAGGAGTCTAGTCTGGGCATCAGAGACATTGAGTTCATCATGTACTTTTGTCAAACCCAAGTTATAGTACTCAAGACAAGAGTAGCTTGATGAAATTTGATTGTCAGTACTATTCAGGAGGTTAGGTGAGGTGACTTAATGAAAGTCTGTGAGTCCATGGACTTGTATTGCTCTAAATTAATATTAAGGTTAGGTCATTAGAAGATAATACCAATAGCAAATAATAATATATTTATTTATTTCTATTTTTAAAGACAATACTGTTTCATTCTTGCAAAAAAATTACATGTGAACTAAGCATCTCCTACGTAGCTTTCATGTGGCTTTGTGCCAGTATGTTTTTTGTATTAGCCCTATTGATAAGTTATCCCATTTAAAGGCTCTGGAATTCAATAGCTTCACTACTGGATAATAGACTAATTCACAGAAGGAAATAATTTCAATCTATAACTGAGAAAAGCCATTAATTACTGGAAAACGTCCAGTCTCCAAACTTGAAGATATCAAATATGGTCTGGCAAGGAGGAGACAATTAGACTGAGGAATTCTACCCAGAGGGAAAACATGCCAGCATTACTTCAGCTAGACTAATGACTTCAACAATAACCACTGAAGTATTTCCAGCTACTGTCAGTGCTGTAAGTATTTAACTCCATGGTGAAAATGCCTTAACTACTGACAGTGATATCTCAGAGACTGATCCCAATGTCTCATTTTTGATAACAAAAGGCACTATAAAATCATATAGTGTTTGGTGTCTGCCTGCCTTCCCAGCCCCTTCCTCTCCTCCTCCCCTCCCCCCCTTTTTTTTTGTCATCTGATGTGAATTAAAGCTAAATGTAATGATGCAAATGGAATTAGAGGTTACAAAGCTCAGGAGAAGTTAGGTCTACTGTTCAGGCTTAGTTAAAGGCTTGCAGGTTTTTGGTAATCAGTCATTTTCTCATATAATAGCTGAGTATCATTTTAGTCAAATTTGCTCATTTGAAAAGTATACAGCCCTTCTCCTTTTTGGAGCAACCTCTTCCAAAAACCAGACTGCTCTAAAGGCCAGATTTCCTCTTTCATCTCTCCCTCCTGAACCCTAGAGCTTTGAAGAGATGGAGCCTGTGGTGTACCTCATGCCAAATAGTCTTGCTAGCTCTTCCTGGACCTTTCTTTCTAAGGCATATAATCTGGAAAACTTTAGCTCTGTGTCTAATGGCAGAATGAGTTAACTTACTCAGGTCCCTTAATGAATTTTGATTGTAAGGGGAGCATATAGCATCCTAATTCACTCTAAATTGACTTCTCTCTTGCTGACTACACCAACAACTTTGCTCTAAATAGTTATTACATACTAGGTTGAAATATTCTGTTTATTCATAATCAGTGTTGTCTACATAACTGTCATTTTCTAGCAAGGGTATTTATTCTTAGATACAGGAGCTTAGATTTTATTATCCCAAAGACACAAAACACACTTAGTAGGCAAAAATATAGAAGTTCCATTAAAAGCATATCTACAGTTTAGACAGAAGTAATACTTCTAACAGGAAATAACACTGAAATGTGGCACAAGTCAGGACAGAAAACACTTTCAAGTTTGCCTACTGTAATACAACCTGCCACATAAAGTGCTATTATGTGCATTTTATGCCTGGGAGTGCTGACAGGCAGAAGGGTGTAGATATGTTGTATAAATGCTTTGTATCTTTTGGCAAATGGAGGTATGCCTGTACACCACAACAGAGGGCTACATGGAGCTCAGAGGCAGGTCATACTGCAAGCAATGAGGCTACGTTAGTGCCATTCTCTAACCAGGCTAATTAGCCCTTTAAACACAGACTCCATTAGCCTGGATATAGCACTGTGCTGCACAGCCACACTGCTTGCTACTGCCTGACTTGGTTTATGCAGTACTGTGCTGTGTCTGTTCAGACGACACTTGGAGACAAAGTCCCAATTACAAAACACAGAGAAAACACTGCTGCCACTGATTAAAGTGAGGGGTACAATTTACATACTAAGAAGGCAGAATCCACAGAAAAGGAGGATTTTCATAAAGTACTGAATAAATGCATGTAAAACATAACAGATTTCCACAGACTGCCATGCTGGGTATCTGTCAGAGAGGGAGGCACTGCAGAAGCCTTCACTGTTATTTTTCTAAGCATTACTCAGCTGCAAAGTTCTCAGTGGGAAATGCTAAAAACTTGTTTCCCGAGCAAATCACTAAAACAAACAAACAAAAAAAAGAGTAGCTTCCCTTCATTTATTGAAATAAACCCCTCAAAGTAAGTGCCTAAATCTAAGCTCAAGCAAACATAATCTAGATAAACATCTTGATTATCAAGCAGACTGAACTTGCTGAAGCATCGGGTAGATTTCTACAGCATGTTAAGTCTCCCTGAAGGTTGGGCCATTTATTAGATATGTGAAGATATACTGCAAGCTTCTTTTTTGCAAGTGTTGGACAAGAAACTGTTTTAGCCAAAAGCAGCAGTGAAGACTCTTACTTTATTTTTAAACCAGGAAAACTATTACATCATGTATCAAATGTTTTGCTCATTAAAAAATGTCACTGCCTTTTGTCCCTTGCGCCTGTCTCTGGATGTACCAGCACAGGCAGTTCTATAGGATATCCTTAGTTTTCCTTCAAAAGTCCCAGCTCAGTCAAGATACTGAAAATCTCAGAACAATTTGTTGGGAAAGGTTCTCTATGCTTGAATTTGTTGCAAACTTAATGTTAACAGTAAGCATTAAATATTTCATTAGTTTATTCAGTCAAGTGGAGTAGGTTTACCTCTCAAATCTAAATACAAGCTATGCACAGAGAAAAGCAGTGTTTAGAAGACATTTATTTTCAAGTCGTCAAGCTGTTAAATATGAAAATAACTGGATTACAGCTTAAATTCTTACTGCAGCTGCCTTTGCTTCAGATCAGGTACCATAATGTCAACCTTCAGAATCTCCTCCAGAGATGCACTGATAGATCTGGGATAGAGGATAACTGAAGCCAGAGAAAATGGCATGTTTGGGATAGGGCAGCAGCACACTCTGTTGCAAAAAGGGTAATTATGTGCTTTGGAAAGGCTGACATTTTACAGAGAGATGACTATTACTCAGGAGGACTTTACCAGTTCCCAAATCCATACAGGAAACTGAGTAAGGAAACCAGTTAAGAGGAAAAGAATGTCATAACATCCATATTACATCTGTTAGAGACAAATGGCAGAGCCACCCTGTGAGTTAAGGCCCAGGAAAGGAGGAAAAATTGTCTTCTAAACCGGTTGACTTTTAGGCCATTAAACTGCAAGATAATGATGGGTTGCTCGTGGAGCAACAAATTTCTTTAGAACTTCATTTGGTGTCTTCTTTAGCCAAAGGCTTCACTGTTGTGTTGTTTTACATTTAAACATACCCTACTCCGACAAGCCACTGAAGTCTTTAAAGTCTCATCTTTGTTGCAGACAGCACTTTGATCTCAGTGCCAGGAAAGGTCAACACACGAACTTCAGAATTAGACTTGTTTACATCCAACATACAATACAAATAAATGAATGTGGCAAGGACATCTCAGGCAGATAAAATAAGGCCACATTTTCTTAGTTTTACTTAAAATGCTTTTGCCAACCATCGTGCAAACGATGTCATCATCAAATCCAATGAAATTCACTTATTGAAGGGCTTTCCCCCTCAAAATATTTCATCAATCATAGCCTAGAAGGCCTCTGTCATAGGATAATTGCAACTTGGCGTACCAACAAAGAGCATGCAGACATCCTCAGCTTCCTTATCTATACAATGGACAGGGTTGACAGCCATTTTATTAGCTGAGATATTGTCACCCCCATCAGATAAAATAGTGTGTTTTCTTGCTTTGATGTTTTCTGTCACCATAGCAGAGCTGTTGTTTTCAACTGTATGTTTAAAAGAACAGCTGCGGTAGCAGCTTATGTTCCATCACAATAACACTGCCTACAGTCATCTCACAGAAAGAGGCAAGGGGTGTACTAATTACACTTTATTAGAAAGAGATGAAAAGAACACATGGAGTTTTTTCTAGTTATTTTTTAGCTGAAGTTATTTCTAGTCAAGACACAATCGTGGAGTCATCTCTTGTCTAGATTTGTTTTCTTGAAAAATAAAAGACCACCAGAAAGTAAATTCCCTCAGAACAGATAGCCAATTGAGAAGATACCCCAAAATTATTTTGACCATCCCTGTTCTCCTGCTTCAACATACAGTATTACTAATCCACAGCATATTTAGTGGACTAAAATAGCATTTGGGACTAGCTGCTTATATTTAACACTTCTCCACAATAACTGCAACTATTATAGCACTCAGAAATATATATCTGACTTCCACATGCTTGGTTAGATCATACAGGCTTCGAAAGCTAACAAAAAATCTGTCATGCAGAGCAATATGCAAACCCATTTAATTTTCTATTTAAATCCTTCCCGACAGAGTGGACTTTTCTTGCATTTCAAAACAGCAAGCCTGTTAACCAAACTCTGAAGGTGGAAAAGTCTGCTTGTCGACACCAGGCTTATCTCGCTGTACTATCACTTGGGCAATAATTATATGAAGTGCTGTAGACACAATTTAATTATTCAACATTTACAGCTGCTACTGAAGACGTCTCATCTACACTAAGCACAGGGAAGGGCTGTGGACTCTCCAGTGGACTGCATGACAGATTCTGTCCACATCTTTTATGTCACCAGGGTGCTAGCACACCAATTTCTGCTGAGGGATGCTGTTGTGATGATAATAAGAACAGCACAATCAGAAGTCACCAGCCTAACAGGAAATCTCATCTTCGGTGGCTACTCAGCGAGAAGTAGCTCCCAATAACAAGAGGTAAAGTAGGCAAGTGTAAACTCTTCTAGAAAATACAGGCATCTCTGTTGGCCTTCATAGTTTTACACATACAATATGCCTCTAGAGAGACAGCAGGTGTTTTTGCTGATGCTGAATGCAACAGCCCTGACATAAAGACACACACACCCCACCCAGTAATTCCCAAATACAAAAGGTGGGTTCTGCCACTTTTATTCCAGCTCTGTGTTGCTTTTTCTTCTCCTGGAAAGCAGGTCCTGCTCTTTCCTTTACACTGTAGTCTCCTTTCCTAATTTTCCACCTCCACCTATGCTCCTGAAGCCACCTCCAGAACTGGAGGTGGTGATCTGGATGTACCCTTGAAGCTGAGACCTTGAAAGACTTACAGGTTTCATTTTCATTTATTGACTTTGCTATAGACTGTGTGTGGAAGCCTGGGGAATCACTTAATTTGCCTTTGTCTCAGTTCCCCATCTACAAAATCCTTTTTCTACCTTGTCTGTTTTAATTTAAACAAAATAGACTCAAACTCCTAAAGGTCACATGTCCTTTGATAGCAATATGAACTCATTTGGCACCTTGATCTTGTTTGGGTAAGCTTAAACCAAATAATGAATCCTAAGAAATGAAACAATGTGAAACTTCTGTTTAAGCAGTGCTCTCCAGAATGTTTTTTGTTTGAGTGAAGGATGATGCAAGAATAAGTTGCATAGTTGGAAAGGTACCTTGGTCTCCTCACTAACAAGCAGAGTTAAAAAGGAAATTCTGTCATGGATTCAAGTGGTTGAGAGATTTAACCATGAATATTCTGTTGATATCACAGAGATGTTACACACTGCACATTCCTGTTTCTGAGCCCTGTGCTGTTGTTTCATTGCTGAGCGCAGAAGGTGGTCTGGAGACACAGAGGGGAGGTGTTTTAGCTCAGTCAGTGGATGCCTTCCTTGCAGAAACTGAGGCATCTCTCTCAAGTAGACCAAATCCTTCCTTAAAGCAAAGTTTCTTTTCCTGTGGAAAAAAACTCTAACATGGAATTTAAGATAAAAATTGTGGCCAAAAGTGAGGGTTGTGATAATCTATTTTGAGCAGAATAGCTTCTTACTTTAAAGCATACTTTTAATGGGCACCTCAAGGCTACAGCAGTCAGTGCTTTAGAAATGCCTGAAGTACATGAAACAAATAATTCTGCAACATTTAGGTGTTTGGGGCTGGGATGGGTTGTTTTCACCTAAAGCTTTAACTCCTGAAGTCACATTGACAACTCTAATACTGAAAGCTTATACAAGACAACACAAAGTATCAAATTCCTAGCAATGGAAAACATCTACTTTAAATAATAAAAGAAAAATCACATAGATTCCCCATTTCCAGTTTCCTGGTTTGCAGGGTCCATGCGTACATGAAATCTGGTTCACAGATATATAACTTGGCAATAAAGCTTCTGCAAACCCAGTGATCCTGCTACTTCTCTCCTGAAATTCTTTGTTTATCCAGCTTTGCATGCACACCCTGTGTATACCACATACCAGATCTCTTGAAAATTAATAAAATATTAGAAGTTACATAACTGTGCCACCTGAATTTGTTGATGCATTCTTAAAAATATAAGAATTCAATAGATGATAAACCAACAATAAAGAGAACAGGGACTAGCAAATAGTGGGAAAGTCAAGGACAGAGAATTACTCATTTCACTATCTGTACATTTTGTTTCAGACAACAGCTGCTGCCACACTTCAGACTTACATCTCTGAATGTCATCTATTGACAGGCTTTGCTCATGCCTGCCTGTTTACCTGCTTCACAGAAAAAGTAACTATGTAAAGGTCCCACCTTGCTGTCTGCATTTAAAAACATGGAAACACTGCCCTTGCCTGCTTTTTTGCCTTCTGCTCACTGCCATGGTGCCTGCCTATATCCTGAAACAGACTGTCATTGGAAATCTCAATGTTGTTTCCACTTCCTTCCCTTTTAACAGCTAGCTCAAGACAAAGGTAGTAAATTGGTATCTGGAGTATTGGGGTCCAGGAAACTACTCAGCTGCAATTGAAATCTGGTGTGTGTCAGGTGTGATGAGTTCTGGGAAAAAAATCAGAAACTTCCACAAATGAACTGAAACTGCTGGAAACACAGCACAGTGATGAAAGGGGCTCTTCTATGAATAGAGTGCTCCTTGGTCACTTATAAAGGATTATTCAATTATCTAATAATTTAACCTTTGGATAATTAAATATTTTTTAAAAGGAGGAGGGGAAAAAAACAGCAACAAGGACTTTGCTTGAGCAGATGCAAAACTGACACATCTGCCTCCCTCGATACTAGCAAATTGGCTCTTTCAATATGTTTCATTTGTTCTCCTGCCAATTGCTGATCTCTTGTCAATTTACTCTCAAACTTGGAAGAAAATTAAATGGTTTGATGACATACTGGTTTCTGTATTTTATCTTTGAAATGCAAAATATATATTTCGGTGATCTTAGAAATGTTTCACATCTTTGAAATCTTCGCAATTGTAAGATGTTGGCCTTGAACCCCATCTGGAACAGAAAGCTGTAACTCCATCTAACTAAATTAAGCTAGGTAGCTTATCACAGCTGGTGATCTTGTCCGTAGTTTTTCTACAGATTAACACTGAACATGTCATATACTTACTTAGAAATATGTGGTGTGAAAGGCAGTGACTCCCTATATGCTTTAGGCATGCTTGAAAATATCTATACCAGATGATTGCCTAAAAATGCTTCCTAATAGCCTTAAATACTCGAAATGAAATGATGGAACTGTCATCACAGCAAATCACACAAGGAAAGAAAAATGATAGCAGCATTAACTGCATCAGCCACCTGCTCTATAAAGGTTATTAATATGATGGAAACAGTATGTTGGCTATGCCATACATGCAGGCTAAACCCCCTAGCAGGTCCAATATCCTGTGCTACTAGCTGTAATTTATATGCCTATAATTTATACTATACTATAACATATAAAACATTTATCAAAATGCCAGCTGGAAAAGACTAGCTACTGACTGGAGTTCTCTAATTCCTTGCTCTGTGGCTGCTTACTTCTTTAGTCACAACTTGACAAAAGGATTTTGGCACCAACAAAAGGATTTTGAGAAATGCCTCTGTTATGCTCCTTGTTATGCTTGGGACTACCTTGGTCCTGCCAGCAGTAAGCAACCCAGTCTCTATTTTTTAGCAGTGCCTCAATTCCACTGGGAATTCTGATAAGCAGATGAGGTCCTATAAACATAATATGCCTAATACACATATGGGGACCTGCACTATGCACAGTGCAGCTGCAGTCACACATTCAAACATGAGAAGAAGAAAAGGAGAAAGAGAACAAGATAGTGGCAATGTCTTCTTCATAAGCAGTGGTTTAGCACGCAGGAGTTTAAATGCAGTCCTAAACAAGCCTGCTCTCCCCTGGTCCTGAAAAGCACCCTAATCACCCAGCTGCAGACAGTACCTGAGCAGAAATACACTCCATCCCTCCTACTAAAGCTGCTCCAGTTGGCAAAAGCAATTCAATCACCCCAAGCCTATGAGCACATCTCTCCACCCAGGCAGATAATGTCTTCATGAGGGAGTCTTGATTTCAAGTTCCTGCCCTAAGGATGCCTAATGTATTTTATCCAAGAATTGTTTAAAGTAAAATGATCTGTCATATAAATGAATGGAAAAAGTCTACTTTTCAGAGCCACTGCCACTATGGATGGCCAATATAGATGAAAGTGCTTACATTTAGGCATTCTTGACTGAAAACAATGGCTTTTCTCTTTTTATGCTAAGTTTACCCATCTGTAAAGCAGACACATTACAGTTTACCTAACTCAGAGAAATGAGATAATACAGGTTTGGCAAAAGAAAGGCTCCATCACACTGCTTTACTAGACATAAAAAGGTAATATGAATATATGATTTTAAATCAACATTAAGATAGTGTAGACTCCAGGATATTTCTGATATTGCTTTGGCTGAATAATGCAATTCATTTTCTAACAGGTCTCTTGCCATGCTTGATATTCCACAGAGCCAGCCTGTGTTACAAGGTGTACATTGCTAATCTGCTGAGAAAAGAAATCATAAACAACACTTTATCCTGCATTATTTTATTCATGAAAGCATTATTCCAATTGGTACAATCTTGAAGTATGGTTTGGATCCTGGGATCATATAGTCATGCTGACATATCCCAAGTTAGTCTGCTTTAAACAGTCTTTAATTTCAGAGGAGGAAGGTAGCGCAAAATCTTCAAGGCTGTCATATCTGGTTTAAAACATCCTTATATTTTTTTCTTGCATAGCTGTATAAGGAAAAAATCTCATTACACCATTATCCATACTTTCCTAAGTGAGTAGTCTGAGCAGGGCATTAACTGCATTAGAAGTTAGTTTCCAGGGTGGAAGTGACAGCGTCTGCCTCTGATTGTCACCAGCACAGAAAGTTTGGCTTTTGGGAACTCTCAGAGCAGGCACTCAGCACTGCAAGAAACAGGAATCTTTTGAGCAAGTTTATGTTGGGTTTTTTTCCAGGAGCTAGACTGAAATTTTTGTAATATGTTCAAAGTGTCCACACATTTCTCACAAGTCAGCCATCACATTTTCAGCAGCATTGTTTTCACAGGATAATTCATAGTGATATACAAAATGAAACCTGTTATCTCTTTGATGAATGCATTTTAAAGTCCAAGGATAAGGGTGGGTAAGTGACACAAAGACAGTGAGGATTTGCAGAGCAGTGACAAGAGCTGGCAGAAAGGAAAACTAGTTTCTTTAGGAGTGGCTTCTCAGGGGTCATCTCCCAATATAATTTAACTCTACAAATCTATACTTGTGAGGTACGTATATAAATTTATACTAAAACTTCATTAGACACCATCTCTAAAAATTCCTTGAGAGAGGTGGATTCCAAGGTCATGCAGACATTGACCAGAAGATCTTGCTAGATCAGATGCTGAGAGCTGTCTCTCATGACAGTCCTGGACACTAAGCCACTGTTAAATGTCTGTCTTGTCACAGATTTATTCTGTATGTGCTTGAAACTGAACCATGTCACGTATTTGGCAGGAAATGTAATCCCTCCACAAAAAGGATTTGATCTTTGGTGTGATTCTGCCGTTCTCCGGCAAGAATAGCTCTCAGTACAGCCAGTGCGAGGTCTGTCCATGTATTTCTGTTCTGAGTAAGGGACAAACCCCAAACGTGGCATTATGAGAGCAAAAGCTGCTGTTCCCAGTAATCAACATGGCGCAGATGGCATGACAAGAGACGGGCTACAGATACAAACTGCATAGTGCACAAACTATCTGAATTCACCCTGAGAAACTGGTTTATTATTTTAATTGTTTTCTGATGCCCCAAGTGGCATGTGATGCAAACAGCAGCACAAGAATTACTATGAAGGAGAGCAAGGCATGTCTCATTGTTTGAACAGCACCAGGCAAAATTAGTGAATGAATGACAGTGCAGGGATCCTTCCCTAGAGCAGACAGCTCCAGAATTCCCTTGTCAAATGGAATCCTAGTTTTGAGACCCTTTTTGACTTCTCCTGCTCCTTTCTTCTGTTCAGACCATCCTAGCAGTTCTCTTCCCCCTCCTAACAGCCACTCCTTGCCTTTCTGTCCTGTCTCTCTGACTGTATCACCTAGATTACAGCTAGTACTATCTCTCTGCCATTCCTTGTGCTCTGGTAGCACTCCTCACATGTGACACCCCATTGCTGAAGGGTATGCCTTTGGGATATGCTGTTCCCTTTGCCTTAAAACCCTAGGTGTGAATCTCAGCAACTGCTGAAAGTCTTCCAAGAATGAAGAGTGGGAGAGAGAACCTGCAGTTATCTTCTAGTATGATTACTCTCAATCTCTTCTCAAATAATGGAATAAACATTATAAGCGTAAAAATCACTTGGAACCACAGGGGAACCATGACCAATAAATAGTTTGTATTTTCAAAGAACAGGTCATGCCAGACAAATGTAATTGCTTCTTCACTATTTTCTGGGTTTGCGTATGGAAGGAACAGAGTGGCTGTAATATTTCTGGGCTGAAGTATAACATTTGATACAGTGGCTCACAAAATCTTATTAGAAAAATAATTTATAATGTCTTGGATAAGAGTGCTGTCATGTGGATTGAAAACTGGCTGAAGGAATGTAAACAAAGGATAATGAGTCATGACAAACAGCGCTGTGCTGAGCTGTGAAGAGGTATCCAGTTGGGTTGCCACAGGAATTGATGTTAAGCCCAGTTTTATTTTACATATTTATTAATGCTCTGGAAAAAGAGATGAACAGCCTGAGAATCAAATTCACAGATGATACTAAATTACTAGATGTTGTTAACACCAATCAGGACAGAGACATTATAGATATATTTCCCTCTATAGATAGAGGGAAATCAGAGAAGATGGGAATGGGAAGAGTCAGTGACCAGATTTACCTATAGAAATATGTGAGGGAGGGTTTTATGTCCCAAATGATAATAATGAGAGCCCACTGACAGACCAGCCAAAAGCAGTTTACATCTGGTCTGTCAAAGGCTGGCGCAGAGAAATAAAAACAAACCAGCTAGGAGATAATTATTAATTATAACATTTTCCCAAAAGATCTCAGTAAAGGCTTAATTCTCATTTTCTAGTTTCAGTAAATTGCAGTGTTTGGGATTTTCCAGGATTTTCCAAGGTTTTGCCTGGTTGCATGGTACAGAGTAACATATAGCAATGTAATACAGAATCATCTTTCTTTACATCACCATATTATGTTACTTTTCTGAGGAGAAATCAGTGGTAAAAATCTCAGTATTTTCTTTATATACCTTGTTTATTTATACTATTAAAAAGAAGAGAACCAAAGTAGTAAAAACTGACACAGAGGTAATAAACTTGCTCAGGAATTTCACTCTCCACAAGCAACTCAACCCACCCAAACAGAATCTGCTTAGAGGTGTAAAAGCAAAAATAAATTCTCTAGATATTTGCTGTAGTTGCTTAATAGATCCCACATTATGGAAAGAAAAGAAGATTATTTTTTCCAAGCACTATGCTATGTATGCTATGGAAAAACCTGTGAAAGTATTCCATTGTCCTAATCTAGTTTAGTGAAACTATGTGCAGAGTGCTTAACTACAGCATATTTTTATTTTTTTCTCATCTATTTATAGAACACATTTGTATGATGAGTTGGGTAAGGGTATAAGTTTTGTGAATTAAAGTTTGGGACCTTTTATATGGATTAAAGGAATTCAGATTGTTTCAATGCCTTTTAAATGTACATAGACAGTATGGTCTATATACTTGCGTGTATTTATAAAGAATCTTTTCCTACTACATTATTGCCCAAGGTGTAGAAAAATCTAAATAGACTGTAGGTCTAAACACTCTTCAGTTAAAATAAAATTTTGCCTCTGAAGATAACATTATATTACTCAAAACAAAGCCAAGGAAAATAGATAGGAATATCTCACATAAAAATTCATCTGGATACTTGGTGAACAAAACATTCCACAAGACCTGTAACTGTTGAGACCTGCCTTCCTACTATCTTACCTCTTCGGTTTGCTTGACTTTGGTGGCTAGGGAAATGCAAACTCAAGGTCAAATCACTTCAATGGCTCAGTCCCAAGTAGGATTACTCTTTCATGTGGATTCTTCAGTATATGTGAGTTTACAGTATAACTTTTCATATCAGGTTATTCACGCAAAACTTTCAGCTTTTTAAAAACTTTGGGTTTATTTGGTTTTTTTAATTTAGTGTAAGACAACTGAGTTCAAAAGGTACTGAGAATGATCACACTGCAATGTCACTCTGACAGTATGCTGGTTTTGGCTGGGATAGTATTAATTTTCTTCATAGTAGTTGGTATGGATGATCTTTTGGATTTGTGCTGAAACAGTATTGATAATAAAGGGATGTTTTAGTTATCGCTGAGCAGTGCTTACACAAAGTCAAGGTCTTTTCTGCTTCTCCTTCACAGAAAGGGTAATCAGGTATTGGAGCAGGCTTCCCAGGGAAGTAGCGGAATCACTATCCCTGGAAGTGTTCAAAAACCATGTAGATGAGGCCTTCAGCGATATGGTTTAGTGGTAGTCTTGGCAGTCCTGGGGTAATGGTTGGACTTGATGATCTTAAAGGTCTTTTCCAACCTGGCTGATTCTGTGATTCTGTGATTCTCAGTCCACCCCACCAGTGAGCAGGCTGGGAGTGCACAAGGAATTAGGAGAGGACACAGCATGACAGGTGACCCTAACTGACCTAAGGGTTTTCCATACCATACAACCTCTTGCTCAGCATATGAAGCTGGGGGAAGAAGAAAGAAAGGGAGGACATTCAGAGTTATGGCATTTTGTCTTCCCAAGTAACCATTATGAGTGATGAAACCCTGTTTTCCTGGAGATGGGAAGTGGTGAATCAATTCCTTGGTTTGCTTTGCTTGCATGCACAGATTTTGCTTTACCTATTAAACAATCTATTAGATTGTCCTCATCTCAACCCATGAGTTTTCTCAATTTTACAATCCTGATTTTCTCCCCCATCCCACCGGGGGGGAGGGAAGGGGAGGGGGCAGCTGCATGGTGCTTAGTTGCCAGCTGGGGTTAAACCTTGACACACAGAAAACCTTAACACATCAGCTAAAATGAAGCCACCCATGAAAGATTTCATTATTTCCTAGTTTCTTTCCTGGCTAGTAAAGATTGATATGGAAACCTGGAGAAAAATCAACCTGAGAGTGTGTAAGTAATGCACACAGAGGTGCCTTCGGGTTGCTTCAAGTCATGACAGAGGATGATTTCAGCAAAGATGTGAAAATCATATCTGGCTTCAAGTACAAATCCTGAATGCCTGTGGATCTGATTTCAGACACAGCATGGCACTGAGCAGAGTCTGTCAATGACTCCCGTAAGAGATGAAATGAATCAGTCTTTTGAAATATCTATAATTGCCAATGGCCACTATTTTTTCCTATAAGTATCCCTAAAGAGAATACTAAGGGAGTGAGGTTAAAGATACCAGGAGGAGTTTAGTTGTAGTCCTATCCAAGTAAATATACATTTTGGTTTTGTACAATGCTTTTACTTGAGTGACATAAAACAGTAGTGTGTGGATGCTTTATTTTTTAAGAGAATGTTACATCTCATAAAATTCTCAGGATTGGCAAGGGAAAAATCTCCAGGCCTAAATCTCATTTGATGAAAAGTGGTATAGTTACTTTGAATTTAGAGAATTCCTTTCAAATATGATAAAAAGTAATTTCAATGGGTACTATTATATTATAATTTTCTCTTTTGTCTCAAGAATTTAACACACTTTTTCTGTGGGATATTTGCAGAGACTTTTTCTTCCATCAAAATTTGTACAGAAGTCAACCCCAAATTTGCCTAGAAAAGTTACATTGAGTTTGTTATTTCTGGGAGGAATCCAGCAGCATCTTTCTTTGTATCTGGTTGTCTCAAAACTTCACAATACTTTAATTCTGAACCATACTATTTTCCATAGAGGCAGTATCCTCAGTGCTAGTCTGAATGCTCTGAATGTTAAGTGTCTGGCTCTGGCTGGATTCTCTACATTTTCTGTCTGTGAACACGTAGCACATGGCCCTTGATTACTACTTTTAAATTGATCCGTGTCTGCTATGAAAATATATTGCTTCATAAAAGTCTTTCAGAGTATCAGCTTCCAAATTAATGATCTTTCTCTCAAGCTCTGACTTTGAAAGCTTGCAGTACAGAATCGTGCAGTCCAGCTACTTGAATCAAATTGAAATTCATCCATCTGCAATTCAGATCCAAATTTTTTCAGTGCTGTTGGCTCATCTCCAGGTAAAGAGCAGCTGTTGTCCTGTTAAAGTGACTGTAAATAATTCTAACTTCAAGCTTCAAGAGTGAAATTCACCCTGCTTCACTGGGGACCACTTAATCCCCAGGATGTTCCTGGGCTTGGTCTTTAGCTGGTGGGAGCTGCATAAGTCTGCTGTAATTGATAGAGCTGTGCTGCTGTACACCAGACAAAGATCTGCCCTGGCAGAGTTAGCGCATGGAAGCATGGTGCTATAACGGGGCAGCATGCACTCGCTGGGTACAGGGGGTGGGGGGTCACTATGCTGAGCCAGAAACCCTGACTTGTTATGCTAATTGCACTGAGTGCTTGCACCCATATATATATGTATTCCATGTAAGGAGGTGATAAAAGGCTAGGGTTTCTTTCTTGTGCTGTGACCATCTCTTTTCATACCCCTGCTTTTTGGGGGTTACATGTGTTCTGTAACACAAACACTACCACACCAGGGAAAGACTTGTTTACAGCAGAGATTCAATAAAGTGTCTAAAGGAAGAATTTTGTGATGAAAAGAGATGGGCCCTAACCAAGAAGGAAGGTACTTGTAGTTAAAGCAACTATATCAGAACAGCAGATGAATCATGATGTGATAGCAGTATTTGAAAGGATGTTTTGAATGGAGCTGTCAGCAAGTATTTTAATAGCAAGTCTTCAATTTCTGCTTTATGGGGTTTTTAACCACCAAGAAGAAAACATAAGTAACAAGGAAGGATTTAGGAATTGTTTAGTGTTTGGCTGTTCAAAGAAAGAGAAAGAGCTCTCCACATGCATTGCAGCTAATGAAAATTGCCATTATGTTTTTTTTCCCTCCATTTGCGGATGCTAAACACTGTAATAATGCAAAGTCCTTATGATTTTCTAAATCTTCTCAATAAGGAAGATATTATCTACTTATTTAATTACCGAATCTCTGATGGCAAGGAGCTGCTACCACCAGCAGCTCCAGCTCATTCACGTAGTTCCCCTCCTTAATAAAGGGTCTTTGCAGTTAAAAACAAAGTAATAAATCAATCAAAAGCCCAAACTGCCAACAGATGATATAAAAAAAAAAAAGGCAGTTCAGGGACAGATTTTCAATTGCTCAGCACCCACAACTGGGATTATTCTTTTGAAACAACACACTTCTCCTTTAGGCACATAGAGGCAGACAGTTCAAAAGTGCTCAACACATATTTCTTTGGAAAATCCACCCCTAACTGTGGCTTTGTGTCCTACAGCCATTGTGACTTGCAAGAGTCAATTGCAAGTCACCCCCCTGCCAGAGGAAAGTCATCAGCAACACCCCTTCTGCAGGAAACTATAATAAAATACGTTACTGTACTTATCTGTGCCCTTGCCATTGCTTACTGCAACAAGAGCAGAGGCAGCAGGTATATCAAGAGGCTATTTTTACCACACTGACAGTGAAAGCAGCCATAGCCCTGCACTTGGATTTCTGTTCCAGCACTCAAAACCAGATGTCCATATTGCAGCAGGGACCCCTTACTAGTTTGAGTGTCAAGTTGAAACTTGAATGCTGCTATCTGCGTGGCATACCCTGAGGGTAATGTGCCATTGTCAGGTTAAAAGTTTTCTGAATGTTCATCAGTCTAAGGCCAAAACTTGAGTAATAATTCAAGAGCACTTTACAGCTAATAAAAGCTGCAATAGCTTTCTCTGAAAACAGAGAATACAGCCCAGAGGCCTTTTAGCACATCTCTCCCCTCCAACAAGAAGCATTTGGTGGTATTAGCATACTACCTGTTTATTCAAGAGGATGTACAAAAAGTTCACTTAACAGTTCTTTTCTTTGCAGCCCACAGCTGTGCAAATATTATCCTAGCCTCTCCTCTGACATCCCTCTAAGCCTCCTGAGCAAAATGATACAAACGGAGCTCAGCACTTCTGTAGCCCACCACTGTGTCCTGACACACCTTGCACTGAATATCTAGCTTCTGCTGTGAGAGAAGTGATGCTGTGTGATGTACCCCTGAAGCGACAGCTTTACTAAGAACTTCCTAGATTTTAACCATGGAGCTGAGTATGATCAAAGCTTTGTGGAATCAGTGTACCAAGATTTGCATGACAACCCTAAAAAAGAAGCTAAATCACAGCTTTGCATTGTTTACAACTGCTATGCAGCATAGTTTCTGTTTTGATTGGCCCAGATGAAACACTGTGTTAAGTTTTAGAAACTTCTCATCTTTGCTTTCAAGTCAATACACTTCTGAAGGCTATTTGCCTTTCCCATTTTCTCTGTGGTAGTTAGGGAGATGAAATTCTTTCTGTATGCACCAGATATCCCTTACACAATGGCACAGAAATATTGATACTTTTATGTTGCACAGTGGGTCAGATTTATGAATTTCTGCATGCTTCATCACAACTTTAAATAATGAAACATTCTGGATAGGTACAAAGGGCCCAAACGCGTTTGTCTGAGTAGCTCCAGCTTCCGCTAATCTCCTTTTGAACTAGTTACAGGCTGATTTTGAAAAGGTAGAACTTCCTCAGGATCAATGCTACCTACCAAAATGATTTATTCGAGACAAATGTAAGGCAAAGCCTCCACTGCAATGCAATTTTCCACCTACTCCTTTCCCACCACCACAAAGAACTAAAGAAAGGCTTAGAGCTCCTATTTAGACCTGCAGACCTTAGCTGAATTTCCCTTTCAGTTCATGCCAATATCCTGACGAGTTTCTCTGGTGTTTTTTGGGGCCTCTGATGTTACACAGATCAGTGATGAAGACCTTCATGTGCTGCAGAGATCACCATTGCAAAACTCCCTCTCCCTCTCATGACACTGCTGACGCAAGCTGTGAGATGGTGCTGTGCTGCTCTCAGCCCATTTGAACTTTGGGGTTACCCAAAACCCATTACAACATGAAGAAGGCAGTGAGGATCACTGGACTGTCTCCCAGCCTGGAATCAAATATGAGAAGACAGGACAAAAGTTGTGGGAACAGACCTACAGCTCCTCCATGCAGCTGGGGAGAGGCAGTGGTCTCCTGCAGTAGGATGAATTCAGCTTTTCTCTTAGCTTTTCTTTGGTAAATTTCTGGGAATGAGAACTGCAATACCTCAGCCTAATTTCACATTCTTTAAAAATGAGATTCAGACACTTTACCACAAATAAATATTAGATATATAAACATGCAAGTCACCATCTATGCTTATATTCTACCTCACAGTAACTTATGTAGATTGCCGCCTATGTGCATAGCTTTCATTACAAACAAAACATAAAAGCCAATGCATATCCTGAAGAGCTATTTTTCTTTATTGCAACACCATTACATGAAGCCTACTAACATAAACAAAGATTGGACTCGGCTGTTTTTGAACAAATAACCATTTATTGTCAAGGCTTTTCAGGAGCTTTAATTTTCCTTTTTGAAAAACATGATCCTGTGCCAACCTAACAAATGTGTAACATTAAGTAATAAGCAAAATAATGGGACACCCTGCCACACTAGTTTATAGACAACTTTAGACTGTCACAGTTGTACAAGTCTAAGCTAAGACAGAAATCCAGTTAAATAAAAAAGACCTATTAAATCAACAACCCACCTGCGGAGTCCCTTGGGGCATAGCTGCTGTTTCTAAATGCTACAACTGGCCTTTCAAGCAGGAGGATGCACAGGAGTAACAGTCCAAGGGCAGAGCAGCCCATGTGCTGCTCTCTCCTCCCTGCTGCTGGAACAGCATGAAGAAGAGCACAATCAGAGAGCCTTTTCCCCATACCATCTCCTGGCACAGCGGCAGAGGGCACAGAATAGAGCAGTCTCAGCCCTAAATAAGCATTTCCTGCGTCTCTGCCCTCATACAGACCTGCCTGCTTGCTCCATCGGCTGCACGGCAGCAGGTGAAGCTCCAAGCCTTGGTGCTTGTTGAATGTTAATTTCACCAGAATTCTCCATTTGAAGTTATCATGAATCTTTTAAACTTAGCCTGAAGTAATCACAAAACAACCTATCCATTAGACAATGAACAGAGATTATTCAACTTCCTTGTACCACAGCGAAATAGCAGCTTCCTTCCTGCTAGTGATTGTGGTTGTGATTAACTGCGCAGTTCAAGGTGAAAGAAGAATGTGGTTCTAGGCATATATGGCTTCCTTTAACCTCAGCAAAACACAGTGCCAGATATTTCAATTAGTGTGTACCAAGGTCACAAAATCAATTTCTTATCGCCGAAAAACACACATACTGTAAATTTCATTTTCGAGCCATAATCTCTAAATTAAATCTGTGTACCTTAAAAATATACAGTGCAAAATTGCAGTCCTTCAGGCCCCCCCTCCTCCTGCAGCCAAGCAGCATTTTCACAAACATCACCTGGCTTTGTGCTCTATATTTAGAGCACAATGTTTGGTTAGATTCTAATCTTCTTGGAGAAGTCATTATCTCTTTCTTTGGCAAATAGAGGCCCAAAGTGTCAATTACCTTCTTAAACCTTTTCATACACACAGGGCTGAGCGGGGTTTGATATTCTGTCTGCCAACAGCTCAGTCGGCAATTTTTCACAGTCATACACAGAAAAATTGCGCACCTACATATCATCCTGGATAAATTACACATTTCAAATGAGGTTACAGACAACTTCACCACTCCTGGCCAGTTTATTCTGCAAGAGGAAAACAAACAAATAAAAAAGCAAAAACAACAAAAAAACCCACTTTGTCACTATTGAACTGTGTGAGTTATTGGACAGAGACAGAAGTAAAATGAATATGCCAGACTGGTAGGATATTACATGCAAATTAATGTAGCTGTGCAGAAATGACATCATCATCTCTTCTGTGTGCAATTCCTTATCATTCTTTCTTTGTTAAGTGGGTAACACTAACTTTATAGCCCCAAAGACAGCTGCAGGATCTGATGGCTGTAGTGGGTTCTACCATATGCAAACCTAGATACAGAAGATCTCTCAAGGAAGCAGAATTTATGGAAGCAACTTCTTTCCAATAAATCCCAGCCTTTCCTCAACAAAAGCTAATTGAAACTATACAACCACAGAATGAGCAAAACTATGATTTTGAGATTGCTTTACATTTTTTCATGGAAAAGGTGTTTTTTTGTTCACATACCTACTTATACATAGGTCCTCGCACACACATTTGTGTACATTTAATATACACTTATGAGCATGCATGTTCTGGAAATATCTTTCATCCTTTTACTTCAAACCAGCAAGTGAGAAGAATGTTTTGTTACTGCCGGACCTATCTGGACTGCTTCAGATGCTAGAGATACAGGACGTGAGTCATATCTCTGGTAAACACAAAGTAAGCAGACTCTGAAATAACAAGTATAAAGCTCCTTAAATGAATTTTTCCACAGCCTCTAAACATGTAACATAATGATTGATTCTTAGTACCATAAAGCAGGATGAAAAGAGTATTTTTTCAAGAAAGGAAATTAGAATTATTTGGCAAGGGTTAAAACACATTTTGAATTAAACAAGTAAGAAACCATCCATGTGCAGCTGATCAGCTTGAAAGTTTGGGTACATTTTTGAGAGAGACAAATAACTCTTTTCTACCACATCATCTACACACATCTTTAAAACCTTTCTACATACAAACAGGACTAATTTAAAAGAGAGACTGGATACTATTAAAGATGTAACAAGAGGAAGTTTGGTTTCTTCCTGGCCCATTCAAAAAATGCATTACTGTATTTTAGTCATGCTCCAAGTACTGTTTCAAGAAAATGTAAACAAAAACCATGCAGAAGAAGAGATAGCTGCTTTTTTCTTTTTCCTCTTTTATTTTCCTTTCTTTTTTTTTTTTTCTTTTTTTTTTTCTTTTTTTTTTTCTCCTTCTCTGATTCTGTGTATGTCATGAATCTATCATGGGCTTGGTCAACAGCTTATTAAAGTCAGGGTAAATCTTGCCAGTTGTTATAGTGCGCTATATCTCTGGCCTAGGCAACCTGCGTTTCCTGGCTGTAGGAAAGAGAGATGACCTTCTGAAGATTTCTCTCTTATCTCATTCAACTGAGAAACTGAGAGCGATTTTTTCATATGAGAAAACTAGATTCGGCACTTTGAATCCATAAAATGCTTTGTGTCAAATTTTTATGGATTTAGCCATTTACAGAGGTACAACAACTGGCGTAAGACAGCCTCCACTGTGTCTTATTCAGCAGGATTGTTACTTCAAACATCCTGCACTGCTTTCCAATGTTCTCATGCATCACCAGGTGCTGTTATAACACACTCTCCCCTTTAGAATCACCAATCTACTCTTAAAAGCTTCAACTACAATATACTTTCAATAGTAGCTAGGTGCACTAAGTAATTTCAGTTCTAAAAACTAAAGTCAGCTCTACAAAAAAATGTTCTATTAGACAAAGGTACGGCTATTTCAGGAACATAAACATAGCTCTGTCCTTTGCAACTAGAAGGCAACCATGCAACTGCTGGTTAGTCCCCAGCAGTCTACATAAATCATAACCATTAAAACCTTACCTGATTCACAGAAACTTGTATCACCTTGCATGTGAAAAGGCTGTAGGTCCACAAATGGCCAGGAACCTGCTACCTGAACATTAACACCCATGCTTTCCCAGGCATGTGGGCTGCTATGAACCAGGGTATCAAATTCTCCTGGATAATTTGTTCAGGCTTTTCAATTTTATGATTTGCCTACAGGTTTAGTCCAAAATGTGAGATCATGATACCTCAGCTGGATAACATCTCACAGCTCAGCTGTCAATCTCTGCACGTCAAGAAAAGGTGAAAGACATTCAGCTATACTGAAGATGATACAGACAGATGAAGAGATGGAAGGGAAGGAAACGTTCTGTTCCTGTAGAGGAACCCTGAAGGTGTGGGCTTAATTAAATATAATACCTACATACACAACAAACAGGACAGTGCCTCCTAACACTTCTTGGGATCAGCAGAAAGCCAGACACCTAAACCTGGAGCAGGAATTCTGTATTCAAAGATGACTTCTGCCCTTTCACACAGCCCACACTTTGGATTTACCACACTCCATCCTAAAAATGTGTAATAGATCCAGCAGAATTTGGAGGCACAGCAGCAGAAACTGAGAGACAGGATAAGGAGGGAAAAGGAAAAAGGGTCAGGAAGAGTGAGAGACGAGCATAGAGGTTATCAGGAGTATGTAAAAAGGGCTGGGAATCAGTGGTCTGCTTTGGCCTCCTGCATAGCACATCCCAGGTTTTCCAAGCTGTCACCCACTGCTATTTGTGTTTGGCTAAGGCATATCTTTCTCCTGATGTGCTATGCTAGAGCAGCTGCAATTTGCCTTTTTATAGCTTGTGGTAACTGATAGCAGTGAAATGAATTTAGGAAGTGTGTGGATTGGATCTTCCGTATCAGTGATTTCAGACTATTTGGTAAACACAGAAGTGACATCCAGTGATTTATGCCTGCTGGTAACAAAAAAAAATTCTCTTCTGGTGAACCAGCATTTTGGTTAGATCACTTTCTATTGAAGGACACTTATGGATAGAATGAAATGATTATACACAGTGTTTTTACAGGGTCATGTTAATTTAAGAGGTAAAAATTCCCACAAAACTATACACTCATTGGGTGTTGTAGAATGGCAATGGTGACACCAGTGAATCAAAACAAATTCAGTGACTGCAATGAAAGTTGATGGTGGGACACAGTGACATCACCTTAGAGCAAAGAGCTGATGTATCACAGGAAAGCTCCTTTTTACAGCTGGAAAAAGCCAGAGAGCTGGTCGTGTGACCCTCGTAAAACAAGAAAATATGCTTGTGTTCAGATATTGAGTAGACTCTCAATTTGATTCAGCTGAGTTTACACAAATTGACCTGTGTTCTAACAGGGATTCTGTATTTTGATATAAAATACCACTTTGAACTGATGTATTTTTTGCCTCTGGAAAATGATAAATCCTCTCACACTGCACTTCAGAAAGAGTCAGTGCCTTGCTTCAGTGTACAATTTCGTTGATAGCCTACGTCCTTGCTCACTATTTCTGGAAGAGCTGTAACTATTTTGCAAGTAAGACTGATTAATTTTGTAGTATAATTTGCAAGTGACATTTACAAGGGAATGTTGTGTGGGGATATCTGGGAGGGATATTGTGTTCAGACTTTTCCTGCTTGCCTGCCTACCCTCCTGGAACAAACAACACTGCTTCATTTTCCTTCCGTATTTTACAAAGTTAAAGTAAACACTGTGATCACACTGTTTACTTTAATTTCCTGCAGTGTGCCAGCAAAGCAGCAAATTGGCAACCAGCAATCAAGAAGCAGCCAGTATTGAAACAGCAGAGCTGCTTAGGAAAGCATCAATGATGCCAAATAATTTTTCCCTGTGTTTTAAAAATAAAATATTGGCTTCTATGAAGTTTCACTTCCACCCCAATCTTCTCTAAAGGATTTGAAATTTTGTTTGTTTCCTTTAATTTTCCTTTGGAAGAAAGCTGGAATTATGAGCAACACCTAATTTATATGGCCAACTCTTTTTATATAAAAAAATGGATTTACAAAAGTGGCAAATACATGCTATTTATCTATACAAATTCCATGGCATTTTTGCACAAAAGGAAGTTAACTTGTTTATAAATCAGTCTTATCTGGATATTTTTTATTTTTACGCCAAGAGCTCTAGCTGTGCTACTTCAATTAGGTTTATGATAACATGAACCTAAAGCCTCATGCATTACATTCAGAATACACATCTGCTCAAGAATGGAATCCTAAGAGGGAAATAATTATATTTTCAGAGGTTGTTCTCTCTCATCTAATACTACATAAAGCAAGGAATATTAATACCAAAGTAGTAGTAAGAAGAATGGCATAGTATTTTGTACTTTAGAGGTGTAAAGCTTGACAAGGTGACTCATTTATTGCTTTCTGGAAGATACTGTACAGAAGGAATTTATTGCTATATAAGTTATAACTCCAATATACAAAAGAGGCCAGATCCTACAATCAGTTATTCTCCTGACTGTGTGCATTCCTGCACATACTTTTACTGAAGACAATGAGATTATGAAGAGGATTAGTTTATTGTTAGTCTGGCCAAAGTTTGCCTTTGGAAAGTCCAAAACATGACCTAATTTATAGTGGTTGAAATCTTGTGGGAAAGATTGTAAGAGGATAATTATTTTAAAAGCCATGACTTTGACACCAGGAAATTAAATTCATATCTATATGTCTTTATCTATACACAGCAAATCCAATAATCTTGAGCTCTCTACAGTCACTTAGCCAGCTGGCAAAGGGAGCAAAGTAAAAACTAACAAACCCGATTCCTAAGGTATGCTGACATCAGTGATTCATGATTCATCAATAATGGTGCTAGGAAATAAATGTAACAGGGCATTATTGCCTTTTGCAGCACAGTAAACTCAAGGGAAAATGTCTAAGTGCATCACATTGAAAAGACAGAGCTAGCAAAGAAATAACTTTTACAAGTATTTAAGAGGTGTTACAAGCAAGTGAAAGTAGAGAAACGTAAACCTTTTAAAAACAGTGAGAATACCTATAAATAAAAAGAGACAGTTTTCCAGCTACAAGCTTAAGTGGACTAACACAAAAACTAGCATTTTTTTGTTCTCCAACATTTTTACAAGGAGAAAGAATTTAAATTGCTTGTTCCAGAATAAACCCTCGAAACAACTATTCTGGTTTAATGGTCTACCAGGGTAAGCACAATGAAGTTGGTTCTATGCTATGCAAAATTACTAATGCTGTTGACAGTAATTATGACTCTCACAACTTATCTAAATCACTAAAAGGGTAAATATGTAAACACAAAATATCACATATACTTGTTAGAAAATTACTGTATTAGCAAATAATTGACGATCTCCTTTGAAGGTGACTGGACTATCATTGTAAAAACTTAAGATTATTAACTGAAAAAAAATTGGTAGCTATCCCTAGAACAGCAGATACACCTCCTGCTTTCACTACATAGAACAAGAAGATCTAATACATCATTAAACAACTGAGGCTTTTCTTTATATTTTTGTAGCTTTATACTATTTATGATAGAGTTTGGCCTGTATTTCTAATCTTTTTTAGAACCTACCCAATTAAAATCCAGGTTACTTGTTTATGCTATTAAAGGACTACTGAACAATATTAATAATGCACTGTGGAACATGCTGCTTCAGAGAAACGTTGCCTTTCTTTCAGGGGCAACAGCCACATAGTTCTGATACAAGCTTTGTTGCTTAGCTAGAGGGTAAGTGACTTTGGTGGTATTTTACCAGAGAAAATGTTGTTCTCCTCACATAAAGCTTGCTTCAAACCATTGCTGCTTAACTGCAAAGCACCACTAATACATCTAGTATCTGTTTTGCCTGGACTGACATTGCAAATTTAATTTTAAAGATTGAGTTTCCAAACACTTAGTATAATTCTTAATAAACAATTGATTGACAAGATTTGCAAATGTATATTTCACTGTACTGAGTTTTCTTTACATGCTCTAGAAAGGTTTTTATAAAGTTTGAATGTAGATTTCCCTAAAAAAATACATGCAAAAAAGAATGCAAGAAAAAGGTACTATATGAGGAAAAAGAATATGGAAGGTAAGATAAATCTATCCTTACACAAATGGATTTAATAGCACCATACTAGGTACATATATAATGGATGGATTTAAGAACATCAGTGATGTCAGTGAAGAACAACAGGTATCCTCACTGTAAATATAATTCATGATTCATAATCACAACTTTCTAGAAAAGTACAGACAACGTAGAGGATACCACATCACGGTAGATAAATAAATCCTGGTTTGATCTGTTTCAGGGAGCATTGCTAAAAATTGACTTGTTTTTCTTCTTTCTCTGCATTATTCACAAGCGTAGGCCCCTGACTCTGCAAACATAATGTACACTTAGCTTTCAAATCAGCCATCTTACTCATGGTAGTAAAACTGAATTAGTGCAAATACAATACTAGTGTAGTGAAGGCCATTTCTTCTTATTTCTTTCTGTCCAGCTCGATAGACAAATAATGATTGACCTATATTTAGGGCAAGGTCAGCATTAAATTTAAGAAATATGTTTAGTGACTACATGACATATGATGCAAAGCAGAGGCTCAGACAACAGTGTTTGTTCAGGCTTAAGAAGACAAGGCAAAAGGGAAATCATTGTTTTCTACAGCTACCTAATGGGAGGTCATGGGGGTTTAGAGAGGAGATGAAGCTAAACTATTGTTCGAAATGCACATAAGAGGCAAAATTTACAAGCTACAATAAGAGAAACCACAATTAGATATTGAAAAAAGTTTTCAAAAATATAGTAGTCGTCACACTTCTTCTACCTAGGCTACCTAGTCACGTGTCTACCATGCCAGACACTAGAACGGAGGCCCAGAGACGTATGTAGTTTTCATCCTTGGAGATACTCAAATCTCAGCTGGACAAGGCC
>JANHGB010040260.1:6735-30749 GCA_026283785.1 Coracopsis vasa | reverse complement strand
GGAAGTTTAGATTGGATATAAGGAGGAAGTTCTTTACTGTAAGGGTGGTGAGGCACTGGAATGGGTTGCTCAAGGAAGTTGTGAATTCTCCATCCCTGGCAGTGTTCAAGGCCAGGATGGACAGAGCCTTGGATGACATGATTTAGTGTGAGATGTCCCTGCCCATGGCAGGGGGGTTGGAACTGGATGATCTTCAGGTCCTTTCCAACCCAAACCATTCTGTGATTCTATGATTTTATAATTTTTCAGTTCTCAGCAAGGCTTGCAAAAAAAAAAGGCACTCAGATCACAGATAATCTTTGCATGGACAGACACAGCTTCAAGTTCCTAGAGAGCTTTCAGTTCTAATGGGAAAGCTCCTAAAGAGCTGTAGGTTTCATAGGGTTAGGTAACAACTAAACAAGAATTCTTGGATTTAAAAGAAAATTAGATTTAGGAACAGATTCAAAAATGATTGAAGTAAGCTTCAAGTATCTAAGATTCAATCTTTAACTTTTTCTCTCTCTATTCTCTCTCTCCATTGATCTACCTATCAAATACATTAAAGCTGATAAATTTGTAGGCTGGACTATAATTAGGATGTGCCATCTGAAACAGACTGAGAAACACTGGTGAATCCTTTCAAGGTGCTGTTACATGTGCAATTTCCCCAATCTAATAGGGGACAGTGTTATTAAATTATTTTTAACTGACCTTGTCAAATGGAGCAATTACTTTGGTGGTGGGAATTAAAGCAAATACTGATCTCGCCCAAATTATGTATGAGAGGGAGTGTGGTGAGATCTGCTGTAATTATATCTTTAAAAATCTATTTATTCTTAGACTAACTTTTCTCATTTTCTCTCTTGGGAAAGACTAAAGTGAAATTTAAAAGCCTTCCAATTCCATTAAAACAAACTAGCAGTGACTCACGTTCCTATTTTAAAGAATCTTCTCTTGGTTTTAGTAATTTGAATACTGCCTTTGTGCTTTTTCATATGAACCAGCAGTAGAAAATGTTTCCTGTGGATTATAATTCCACAATAAGCCTATTATTAACTCAACTCTGGTAACAGGAAAAATATAATTATGCTGGCTTTACAATCAGGTATGTTTCTAATGTAGAAAAATCATACTCTGCTAGAAAGTAGTATTGATTCTTACTAGAACCAGAACAGGACTTATTGCTTCTGAAGGTCTGAAGGGACCACTTTTTGAACAATTCCACTGGGGTCAGATTTAATAGGCTGTTATCCTCTATGAACCAGCCATGAAAAATGGACAGCAAAAAGGTACGTGAATAGGCAATCCTGGAGAAAGCACAATAAAACAGACAGATTTGAACAAGTCTTTCTGAAAAGCATTTCCACAAATAAACTGGTTCTTCCCAACAAGTCGCATTCTTAGAAATCAGTTGCAACATTCCCCATTCCAGAGACTAAACTGAAAGCTTTAAGTCTAATGCAAATTGATCATTAAATGTTGTGGTGGAAAGTGTTCAACAGTGCTGACCGTAGTGGTACAACTATCTCATCAGATAACAGGTATTGATATTTTGTCCCTGAGATTTACATATATTCATCCCAACAGCAAAATGGCACCATGGAAATACAGCACAGGAGCACATGTAAGAGGAGGACAGCTTCAGGATTGTTAAATGCGTGCATGTAGTAGCCCACTCACAGTAACCTCTTTATATTCTCACCATACATACTTTGTGTGAGAACCCAGCGCACCTATTGCTAGGTTTGACCTTCAACATCCAAGCTACTGGGACAGAGAATAGTCCAGCCTCTCTTTTCTTTCCAAGATACTAGAATTCCCAACCAGCTGTCCTTTGCCGAGTATAGAATTAAGGATTGTGTATATTACACTGTTTATACATTACTTTAAGGACCTGTAAGAAATGTGGTAAGTATACAACAAAGGACTTACTTTGCATGCCCAGACATAATTTAATTCCATAATAATCCTAATGAAATCAGTGGGACAGGCAGCCTTATTCACTTCGTACAATACATTACATACCTCTATTGGGATTACATGAAGAGTATCAGAGACAGAAGTCCAGAGTCTTAGATTTGGCCAAGCCTCTAATTACAGGGCAGTTTGAATTATCCCCCTTCAGAAGTGCCCCACACAGCACAGTCCCTGTTCAGTTAATCTGTTCCACAAGACATTTGCCAACATAGTTGCACAACATGCCCAGCAATTCCCCCCACATGCTATTATACAAGCCACAAATAATAAGTCAACCGCATGAGCATGCCAGCAGAGCTGTAGCACCCATGCTCTCTATGTAGCCCACTGGCTTGCATCTGATGCCATTTTTTCCTTAGGCAATCCCTGTCTGCAGATTTGGCTCCCGTCTACACCAGCTGGGGAAGGTTACCAGGCAGCTGCATGTTTCTGAACAGACATCAGAAGATCTGCACAGACACACAGGGGCATAGGCAGAAAAAATACAAACAGGAGCTGGTCTTTGGCTAGGAATCATTTCTTCTGACACATGGCTGCTCTTTCATAGTGCTCAATCCCATCCGTCCTCTGCCCATCTGCTCCTCCCTCTGTGCTCTCACCCATGACATCTGCAAGGTCGACACCTTGCTGAGTGACAAGATGGAGAATGGGCTCATATAGAGGAAATTTTACACGCTGGCCAGAGTCTGGTACATACATAAATACAAATCAGAACAGATTGAATCACCCAAGGATGGCACAGTCATATTTCAGAAGCAAAACCCAGCTTCTGCTTGTGATTCAGTTAATCAGCTGTGCCAGTCTTTCACAGCAAAGGAGGGCTTTTTGGACCAGGACCCGAAGTACATCTAGAAAGCTGGATAAGACAGAAATAGGTTCTCTTGGAGTATCTCAGGAAGGCATCTCTGTTCCCATCCTGCCCTGATTGATAGCATTCACTCCTTGATTTCCAGGACAGTCCAGAAGCACATAAAGTTACTTCTCTTTTTTGATCAGGTTGGGTATAGTTTTATACCAAATGCTATTAGCACTTTTGCATAGTTAAACCAGGGCGTCCTCTAGATAACTGTGACTGGAGAAACCACTCTAGTCAATTCATATTTCTTCCTTTGTATAGAGCCCTGATACTGAATGACTGGGGCCCGTCCAAATGTGTTATGTCAGAATGTGTCATGATGGACAAATACACAGAATGAATTCCCCTGCCTGTGCCCTGTATGGCCAAGGAAGTCTTCTCCAGAAACTGCTAGGACCTGTTCATTGCTTATAGACTGTGTGAAACTGAGACTATGTGAAACTGAGAATGAGGAAAGGTGTTTTTACAACAGCAGCAAGTTTGAGGTTTCTCCATGATCAAGCTTTACCATGCATTTTGTCTCCTGACTCAATTCTATTCCACCTACACACATACAAAATCCTAACTAGTGGCTTGTGCCATCTTTCAATGACTATGATATCTCAAGGGAAATAGCATCTGGATGTTCAGTCAGCTGAGGGGAAATGATAGCAAAAAGCATGTCAATGCACTCAGACCTCAGCATCTGCAAAGCAGAAGAGCCATGCTATATCGTGAAGGCATTCAAGCAGGCCAAAGTCTGTCAGAATGGATACTGGCAACTGATCTTTGTGGGATACAGGCCCAGAGAGAGCCTGAGGGAGCAGCACAGAAGGCTGCCACTAGTGCTGTCTTTGGTAACAATCTGATAGAGCAGAACAGATTCAGTAATTGAGATAATACATCTGGTGATGGAATAAAGCAGCACCTGCTGATTACTTTGCAAACAGGACCGGTCCTAGAAGAAAGTCAGACAATATTACAGATGCAACATGAGTTGGGGTGAAATCACTGGAAATAATGTGGGAAGGCATTGTGGAAAAAATATTAAACAGGGACTTGAGGAAGATTTTGTGTAGCAGCAGAGCTTATATACAGTTTTCCCCAGTCTAATAGATGTTATGGAAAAACCCCACAAAGTTAAAAAGGGAAAAGAGAAGCTCAAGCAAAAAAGATGTATGCTGTCATGGGAGAAAGAGAATATGTAGGTGGAAATGTGATCAACGTTGTACACAGGGGCAGAGAAACGTTTAAATAAAACACATCCGGCTGGTTTATTCTGCTCCTGTTCATATTAAGTCAAGTGAAACCATTGAGAGAGAAGCCCTGTTCCGTGTATTTAATCATTTCACAAGGGTAGGTTATTTGAAGCTTTGGGAAAATACATCAGAAAGAGATGTGAAAAAGAGTCAAGGAAACAGCATGGGATTGAAAGAGATTTAAACATTTTTCAGGGCAACAGGAGGCTGAGTATTTGGAGTGTGCTGCTGTCTTTGGAGACGGGTGTCTCTTTAGTATGCTGTTACTCAGCTCTATCTTTCAAGCTTGATTAATACTTAATGTGATTGTCTTTAAAATCTGTCAGCATTTGGCACAGATCAGATAAGTGGCTGTGACAGAAGTGCAAATATTTGTACTGGAGTTTTGGAGGCTGCTGTGGTTATGATTATCAAGTTTTGCTTATGCACCTCCAGAGATTGTTTTGTAAATTATCTTGCTTGGTTTAGATTAAATCAAATTGCTCAAAAATATTTTCCTAGGGGTTTACTGTTCTAAATAAATAGCAGCATTGCTTAGAGGATCTAGCTGGTATATTTTAAGGTACTTAAAAATCATGCTGAAGAAGTTAAACAGATATTAAATTGATCAGAAAAGGATTCAATCACAGGAGATGTCCCTAATAAGGGCAGAAGATACGAGTAAAACAATCTTTAAACCATGAATTTTAGGAAAACAGAAGAGGTAAAAGCCTTTTGAGTCAAGAAAATGATAAATGTCAGATGCTGAAATATGTAAAATACACACAAGTCAAGCTGTAAAAATAAGTCAATTATTTGGAGGTAGAGCACAAAGGAAGAAAAATGTTAACTGAAGTGACATTGATTCATCAACTGTAGACAGACAGTTTAACACAATTCCTGTCTACATCTCATTTCCTCCTGTAAGTCTGGCGATTTTTTCCAGGGAAGGTGTTTAAATGATGATACCTCAAAACAAATGTACTTGCTGATTTAGAATGCCTGAAAGGACAATCTTCCTTTACCAGTAGCACAATCATTTTGATGGATATGATTATGTGGCAGTTTTGATGAGTTTGGACCCTGCAAAGAGGTTCTGTTGTTTCTTTGAACCAAGAACCATGAATGTTTACACACAAACACAACTTTAGGATGTAGCTACATCCTTCTGTATGTGCTGGTTGCAAAGTGTGAGATGCACTAAACTGCATCTTAAAAGTCCCAAATTCATAAATTGCAAACTACAGCCTGTCACAAGTGATTATTTCTCCCTAACAGAATGACAGAAAAGTTATTGTCGACATTTTAGTGTTCTGAACACTAATGGATTCACTGAGAAACAAAATAGAAGGTAGCCCCATTCTGTTCTTCCAAGTCTGTGGGCAACAGATTGTGGGCTGTGAATAATCAAATCTTTGTCTTGGTTTTGTGACTTAATCCTTACAAGTGCAATGTTCAGCTTTTGATGCTGCTGATGCACGTGTATGCTTCATCCCATATTCTAATAAGAAGTATCAAAGTAATGTACTTAGAACCCCGTCAGGGCTTCCCCCCACTCAAAAAGAAGCTCATCAGGATAACACATTCTCAATTGCAGATTGAAAATAGGACCTCTGAGCCACCATTTTGTTAAATCAAACTATTTGAAAAAGCAACTTTACTGGTGAAAAATGAGAAATCATCAAGCTTTCAGGCACTTAAGCTGTTAGGTAGTGTCTGTAGATCCAGGTTTTTGCACTTAGATACCTAAATCCTATGTAAATTCTATTTTGAGTTCAGCACTTTGATATATTGTGTTCCATTTAAGAAGTGACGTAAGGTATATCTTCTCTACTGATCTTATTTTCAACTCTTCCTGGATTTCAGCCCAAGCCATCCCAATATTCAAGTCTGAAAGTACTTTAATCTCTAGATGGCTTGTCAGATATGCACAAGGATTAGAGAATGGGTCTTTGTTGTTTATTTTTAACTTTAGCTGTTATCTACCTGCTCTGGAGTAAAGGAGCATAAGAAATACCCTTGAAATTCTGATATACTTTCAATCTCTTTCCAAGCATTTTCCCTGCTGACAGGCAAGTTCACAACAGCTGGGATGAAAAAATGTGCTCAAAAATCTCACAGAACTATGGGATATGCACTCAGGCAAACAAGGACAAAAAGAGGAATTTAAATGGTTCCTTGTCCTCAAATGCTGGTCAGTCAAGCCTATTTTGGCTGCTCAGACAGAGATAATAAGCAGTCACAATGAAGAGAGAGCCTGAAAACCTAAAACTTACTTTCACATTGCCTTAGGTGTCTTAGCTTTTATAATGGCAAGGGTCATTTATTTGCAGTTGAGTAGCTTACCTTTCACTTGCAGCTCTGGAGACTTTCATCTCAGTTGCTGTGGCAGTGTTCCCTCTGTTCTCATACTGCTATTCTCATGGCCTCACACCTGCAAGCCCTCATATTGCTGTCATGCTGAGTTTACATTTGAAGTTTCACTAGTGTGAAGCTTCATCTCTCCTAAGCCCACCCCCTTCCTACCTCTTGATTGTAGCTTTTGGTTTATATTAGGGGATCCAATAATATTCAGGCATGAAGTTTTAACTGCTAGTCAGCAGGCAGCACCTATCCCTAATCAATGCATGCATTGGTGGACTACAGATGTTCTCTATCTGGACTTCTGTGAGGCCTTTGACATCTTCCACAACATTCTCTCTGTATTGGAGAGATGTGGATTACATGGGCGGACCATTTGGTGGATGAAGAATAGTCTGGATGTTTACATCTAGACAGTAGTGGTCAATGGCTCAGTGTCTGGATGGAGATCAGTGATGGGTGGTGTCTCTCAGGGGTCCAGTAGTGTTCCATATGCTCATCAATGACATAGTGGGATCAAGTGCACCTTCAGCAGCTTTGTAGATGAAACCAAGCTGTGCGATGTACATGACACTCTGAAGGGAAGGACTTGGACAAGTCAAGAAGTGGGCCTGTGTGAAGTTCATGAGGTTCAACAAGCCCAAGTGCAAGGAAGGGCTTCCTGCCCATGGCAGGGGGATTGGAACTAGATGACTTTTACAGGTTCATTCCAAGCCAAACTATTCTGTGAAATTATATCACGCAGATCCAGCTCAGGACTTCTAAGCAGCAGAGGAAAATTTGCAGTCTGGCATCCTGAAATGACCACATTAAAATAAGCAAAGGAAAGTGGCAGAAACTGGCCCTCCAAAAGCGAAGACTCATCTGCTCTTGTTGCCAACAGAAAATAGGATGTTTAGGGTGAAGGATTTTTGTTGGGTTTTTGGCTTTGTTTTTGACAAAGATGCTTCCCTTCCACTCCCTCAGCAGTTGATTCCTCCCCATGTCATCCTGACTCCTATTCCTAATGTCATCAGCAGGAAGCCTGACATTGCTTGACAGAGACCTCCACAAAGTAGACAGCTGGGCCATGGCTGCTTTTCTGCCGTTTTGCAATGTGGTCTTCTACCAAGCTGTTTACCTAAGCTTATTAACAGGTCTTTTACACAGCCTACCTCTAAAAGTCAACAACAATCACTAACAATCCCTGTCAATGGGACACTGACGCTCACTGGCAACCAGTCAACCTGTGGCAACAACCATCTATCACTGAAACACACTCCCAGAATGCTCCCACAACCGATCATTTGTGAATCAGTTTCAAGCAATTAGGGACCACTGAAGAGCAATAAGTCACAAACAAATCAATTGCAACCAGAAATTAATTGCTGATTGTTACCCATTATTAATTGCTGGCACCAAGGGCTCATAAGCCACTACTAATCACCAACAGTCACTAGTATATAGCACTGAAGATCCTTTGCTTTTCCTTTGTATTGAATTGCAAAAGCTGTGATGTTTTTTATAGATCAGTTCAATGAGTTTAGCACATCACATCTGTTACTTATTCCCAACAGGCAGGGACAGAAAGCTGCTGTAGCTGTAGGATGTCCACAGGCACTCTATGCTTTTTCACTCAATGCAGAATCCCCAATCCTTAGGTTTCTTCAGAATGGCATTAGCAACGTGCACATTCGATGTCCATTTCCAAGTATAAATTGGAAGCAAACCGAAAAAGCATTGCACATGAAGAAAGAGAGTTCTAACAAGCACCTGAGTTTCATAACAATATTCACTATGTATTCTTTAAGCCTTTATTTGTTTATAACATAAATAGTTGGTATGCAAGATAGCAACCAAAGGCTTTGGAAATAGTCAATGTACACAAGACAATTCCAAACATTAATGAGAGTGCTGTGTAAACTCTGGAGAAATTTATCAAGACAAATGAAAGAAGCATTGGTATGGAAAAATGAATGACAGTTCTAAATATTGCACAGGTTTTCTGAGCTACAGGAGAATGCCACCTTCCAGTTCACACTAAATCAGCTTCTTTAAAGCATGCAAGGAATGCCTAAGCTGTCAGATGGGCATATGAATTTCTCACCTAAATACTCTTGTAATATCAATCACCCTCCTGAGTAAGGAATATGTGTCAGAAAATTAACAACCTACCATGTTATATCTGACATTTATGGATGTAATCAGATACCATTCTTCTCTGTATGGGTCACCACTGTCCCCAGTTAGAGAGACAAAATTATTCCTCTTACTGAAAGGTAGATCCTATTGCTATTATGTCCTTCTTGACATAATCTCTTCTGATCACTGAGGCGCATTATGTACATGTGTGTTAAAAACACTTCTCCTTGCTAATTACATATATTTATTCTTACAGGTTATTCTTATTTCCAGTAAGAAGGGGGAAGCGTATTGATGTCAAATGACACTCAGAAGGAGTGCATCACCCAGGAGAGGACATTTGGGATCTCCAAATGGCCCCAGATATTTTGTCCTCAGAGATTCTCAAAAAATGCTTTCACATGGTAAGGAGGGAATGCCTTCACACAAATCACAGGTGCAAGTCCTACAGTACTTCATTATTTGGGGCTTACTAAGGTCAATAACTTAACCTTAAATTCATGTGCTTTTAATCCTATACTATAGTAAAGCTCAGGCTTACACAATATTGGCACCATAAAGACAAATAATGGAGACCATAAAGGAGACCAGAGTTCTTGAGTACTGATTCAATGTTACCCTGCAATGTCCAAATCACAGTAGGCAAGAGTTTTTGACTTCACAATTCGTCTATTTAGTTCTAAGATTATCAACACTAGATCTATAACCAGAACAGGAACATATGGCTGCAGTAAACTTGAGTACTCATCAGAAGTTTTCTTGTAAGTAAAGCATTAAGAAGTAGTGAACACCAGTTTCAGTTTTGGTTTAAAACACATTACCAAAATTGGTTGTGCAGCACATGACATGTCACCTTCTATTTGGGGAAATAAACAGTAAAATATCACATCAGTGTTTTCAACTGTCCACAACGGGATCACACACTTGCTTATACCGGGCTATCTGCAGCAGCTCTGCAGACATGGCACGCAGAGTTAATTTCATCTGCTTCAAATTAAAACTATGCATTTTTTATGCCAGATTCTGAGTTGGTACATCAGGCATTTTGAGATCTGTGCAAACGTTTATGCCTGAATTATGTTCCTTATACCAAATGTTGAAAAATGTTGGTTCATTCATCTCAACAATGAAACGGAACCTCAGAACCTTGGAGGAGTGCGATAGAGCTGCGAAGACAAAATAAAGTATGCCAACAAACAGCAGTGAAACTAACAGCTTCCCATTTCTCCTTTTTCTTTCAGCAGAGCACAGTTAGATCCATTGTAAGGTTTACCTTGAATATCTTTGATTAATTAAGCTATTTCATCCATGTGCTGCTTCTATACTTCAAACAGAACTTTGGAAGGCAAATAAGATTTGCAGCACCACAATGATTCAGTTGTACAAGCTAAAGCAGAAATATGATAAACCATTGATTCATTCTCAGTTAATTTATGCACTTTCCACAAATTATTGAGTCCTGAATTACAGATGCAAAAGACACAAGCGGTGGATGAAAACTGAAAACAAACAACTTGTTTGTTTAGTCTCCTTAAAGGTTAGTCCAATTAGCAAATGAGATGGAATCAAGCTACTAGTTTGAGGTGCTTTGCTCCACATTAAAAGTGTTTGCAAAAACTTCTTCGTTAAAGTAGAGAAAAACTAAGACTGAATATCCAAAGAATACTTCCTGACAGTAAAAGTTTCTGAATGTGAAGTAATGCCATAGAGAAAAGATGTCAGCCAACCACTGAGATTATGTGAGGAAGTACAAGATGATACATTGAACAATATGAGTAATTTTTAAAATGATTTTCCCATTTTAATTCCTGTGCTATTCTGGTTACTAGACAGCATATGCAAGATTAATGTAATGGAATAGCCATAAGAAAACAATATGCAAAAGGGTTTTGGTTTTATAATGCCACTGATGTTTTCCGTGATTTTTTTTCAGCTAAGCTATGCTACAACATTTGGTGATTTACTAAGTTCACTGTTTGAGTACTTGGGAGAACCTGGGGTTAATGATTTGCAGAATCATTGCCATTCCTGTTGTGTGATTATTTAACTGAAGCTTTCTCAAACGTTTTTTTTGCATTTCATATTTCTGCACCTCATATTCAATATTGGGACAATATTCAACCAGGACAAATACATGTACCAGGTCCATTTGCCCTTAGAAGCAAAGTTTTAGAACCAGAGCAGAAGGTCTCAAATCACAGTGCTACTCTAACCTCATATAGGGTCTTCTCAGGTCATAGCATTGGATATTGAATGAATAAAATTGTTAAGAACATTTAATGTATACTAAGAGGTTCTCTAGAATCAATTAATAGCAAATCCCTTACTATTTGCTTCCAATCAGTGCTTGTCCAATAAATATTTCCTTATTAAAAATTCAAAATCCCCTTGCTGTTATTTGTACCCACATGCATTTTGGGCCTTCAGATGAAACACAATATTAATTGGCTAGGTCATCATGTTCCAATTTTATACTCCAAAGAATGTATTTTCTAACAGGTACTATATATTTTGTCTGAATACAAAATATATATGTGAATATATTCTCATTGCCAAGATACAATCTGAGAGATTTCAGTCTAAAAAGACATTGCTAATAATCAAGGCTACCATCAGGAGTGTAAATTAATCAATCAGAAACCACATCCCATGATAGGTTAGAGGATCCTCATTCATATAGCTAAGTAGCAGAAATACATGGTCTGAAGGTTACATCGAAAGATTAAAGGAGAAAGAACAAGCTACGACAAAAATCATAGCTTCTAATCAACTTTAGCCATCGGTACATTTAAATTTATGTCTGCTATCCAAGTGTATAGGATAGCAATATGCACTCGCCCCTGTCAAGAAGCTGTTGCAATAGTTTAGGTGTTAGGTGAGCCTAGTACTTTCAGCTGAGAGGTACTTGTGCAACTCCTTCAGTATATGCAGAGAAACAAACTTAGAAAGAGCATATACAGGCTAACAGAGAAGGGAAAAAATGGAAACAAAAAGGTGTGAATCTAAAAGTCACATCCTGAAGTCTGGTTGCAGAGTATGTGGATGAACAAGGTTAGCACACTATGATTTGGTTATGAAGCATTATGAGACCAATACTGTAGTGCAATGCCAACCTGTCACACTGTGATAAATCTGCGTAGCTCTCTACATTGACAAAGTGCCATCAGCTTTTCAAGGTTCAGCCTTGATAGCTTATACTAAACAGGCTCTGCAAGGTCAGAGTCAGTAATCATAACATGCTCCTTATTTTGTGAGTCCAGGCAGTGAAAAACACTGGCACTGTTTTCTGCATCAGAATAAGAATATTTCAAGTAAATTCTGAAAGAAAGGTTTTTAAAATGTCGAGACATTTTTTTCAGGGGAAAAGAAAGGTGTTAGGTCTTTAGCCAAGGCTTCCTTGAGCAAAATATTTGCTGCTAATATGAAAATAACTGACTTAAATATATATATACAGACAAATCTTATCTTGAAACATTTGATTTCGTGATGCCAAGCATTAAAAAGGGTGGGATGGTTGGACAGTAGATTGGTTGTGAATACTACCACATTTACAAAGACATTAAGCAGTATGTATGCACTAATGATGTTATACCACATAATTCTTACATTCCCAATTATTGAATCCCTGTTTCAAAAAGAAAAGCAGCCACATAACTAAACACTTATCTTTTCAGAACAATCCACATTTGTTGTTGCTTTAACATCAGAGGGCATAGTTTCAGCCTACTTATAGTAGTGAAGTTTTTCAGGACAGAAATTATGGCACTCCAGCTTCCTATCCAGCTCTCCCCTCACCCTCAGGCATAAACCCCTGCCATGGCTATCTTATTATCTACCTATAAGGGACAAACAGCCAGTGAAAACTCAGTAACATGCTTCAGAATATCAAGGGAAGCCAGATCTTCTCGTTAGAGCATGCAGGGGATCAATCAATGTAAACATAAAGTTCAAACATAACCCAGTTCTCCCCAAACCGAAAACTGTTTCACCACACTTCATAGCAGTTAATGAAATGCTTTCATAGCAGGGCTGAACTTGAGGGAGATTACTACCTGATTGCTCCTGTCTGTCAGCATAAGTTCCTCTGTTATTGCCACTGTATTTCCTAAGCCTTTCTCAGTCCCATCTCAGAATGTCATTTCTATTACTACTGACCACAACAGGTGGGAAATAGAATAGAAAGGGGCAAGAAACTGGAATTCAGGATAATGCAAGGTTTGCTAGTCTTCAGAAGAGGAGTAAGTAGTATCTGCAGGGTTAATTTAAGTTGATACAAACTATATTGACTGAATAATAATGTTAATGGGGAAATTCAATGTAAATGGTTCAACTTTCTGGTGTGGGTAGGACGTCAATTGCATTTTCATCTTTCTAATTTTACTCTTAGCAGGAAAGCTGTAGTAATTGAAGGATAAATAGCCCTGGGGCTTTTTCCTTTTTGCTGCTTATTAGTTTGCTCAGGTTACTGATGTGTGCCTGTCCTAACATTGACTGTAATAGGGGATAGGGATCTAACCCGACATCCACACACCAAGATCTCCTCAGCACAATTTGGTGATGCTTTCGGAATCCCCTAATAATTTCTTTCTACCCTTGATCAATGGGGTTTTTTAACACTAAAATTTACCTTCTGCTAAGCTTTCTACTGCACATGAATGCACTAGAGAAGTTTGTAAGTCCTGAAGAACTCTTCAGCTTCATCTGGGTACATCAGGTTTCCTTGCTACCTGCCCTAAACAGGTCTCATTTCCCACTTCCAGAGATTTCCTTTTAGTTTCTGGAAGTAGTTAATGAATGCAAAATACTTTTTGACCCTTAGGGAAGAAAACTACTTGCAAATTTCAATATATTTTATGATGTACTACATTAAAGAAGGGTTTATGAATAAACATGCCATGCATTAGCTCTCTAGTGTTCCTGTTACAACTCATTGCAGTCTTCCTCTGCTCTGCTGTTTCAGGATGCAGGGAAAATCAGCACATTTTGAATGTCTAGCCAATCTGTCACTTTATCTTTGGTTTCTGCACATGAAAGAGAACAAAAGCTGACATACACTTGTGAAGACACTATTTACCCTGAAGTGCATGTTTGCTCATTGGCTTCATCTGAGCCACTGGAAAACTGCGCCTGTTGGAGAAGGCATTCCTCTTGCTTCACTGAGCCACAGACACAAAACAAGAAAAGCCTCAAAGCAGAGAGGAAAGGCATCTGCCAATGCAATTGCAATCAACCATTCCTTTGCTGCCCTGAGGAAACTAAAACACAGTGTCTGCCTAAAGTAGCAGAGAGAATGCTATTTCTCGCAGGATTTGTATTCTGTACTAAGAGAGTCTAAGCAAGTTACAGTAAGAAGCTGGAAGTACCCCTGCAGATTTCAAGAACCTGGGCACTGGGGTTGTGCACAATGATGAAACTGGGATTAAACACCTGGAATTTAGGCTGGAGGTCAGCAAGTCTTTTGGAGTGGTGGAATTACTAGGAATGTCCTCTCAAAGATTAGCCTATGTAAATCAGTCAAGACTGAACCTGGCACACAATAATCCTGTCAGACAAGAATTCACTTGTCCCTGCATACACAGATTGTATGAATCAAGATGCTTCTCAGTCTATACTTTCTATGATTAACAGCCTTGCAATTTGCCAACGTGTAAGGACACTTTTGTCATACAAACACACAAAGTGGAGAAAAACCCAACACTTTTGTTTCATGTTGTATTTGTTACTGCTACAAGGATCTGCGTGGTGTTTGGGATTGCTCGGGTTTTAATGTTCATTGTGAGCTTCTGCATAACATGCTTGCTACTCATTAAGCTTGGCTCTTTCATGAGTGTCTTTCTTGGGGCATCTGTCCAAATCTTACTTGTGGTTGCTCATGATATTAACATAATATTGTTATTAATTAACATTGAATTCTCAATCTATAAAAAAAGCCTCATAAGCAACAACGTTCAGGTTGTACTTTGGGTATTTTATCCTATATAAACCTGCAGATTTCTAAATGGTGGTTACATATACAGCAAAGCAATTCATTTTAGCAGAGGCATGTCCTGCAGTTCAGCCATCTTGCATCCTTTGCATATACTTAATATTTTGACACTGTCTTCCATCAAATCATTGGACTGGAGATAATACAGATCAGCAGTAATATTTTATACGTATATCTAATTGCAGAATGCTTAACTTCACTGCCAGCTAAATTACCACCCAACTGTAAAACGTTATTGTTTGAGGTATACAATCTCTAGAGAAACTGGATATGCATAAGCACCTGTTTATCTGTAACAGGTTCTGCAAAGGCTGCCTCACAGAAATTAAACTATCCCTTAGAAGCTGTTCTGCTTCAAGGACCATAGTTTTCTTGTGCTATCAGTATGGAAATTTTGCTGGATTCTACTTGTGGTTTTGCAGGTAATAATGCTTCGGAGCTTCCTAAGCGGTGTTCTTCTGTTCACTTTTTAGTCTTCAGATGATCTTTGTGTAACTTTTTAAGTGTTTCTGTATAATGTTTTAATGATCCCATCCTAGTCCTGAAAATTCCCTGCTAAGCAAGCAAAGAAAGTCCAGAATGTTTTCCAAATCTCACACTGCTAAAAGCGTCAGTTAAATCAAGCAGGCTCTCCATTCTCAGCATTAGTATTGACAATCTCAGTTCACATCTTGTCCCAGACAGAACAGTGTTCTTTGAAAGCAAAATTGAAACTCCTGCAATCTAGGTTGGAACTTTGCTCTTCTCATCTTCTGTACTTCAGCTACAAAGTATGTCCCACATTTATATTCTATTTAAAGAATGTATACGTGCATTTAAAACTAATCTCTGTTTTTGTCAGGCCTCTTTCAATGGCAAGAAGTGGTTTATGGACAGCTTCGAGGGACCTCTGTGAATAGACAAAAAACTCCTCATACTCATGGATTAAATATTAGATACTCAACTTATAAAATATATAATATATATTATATGCAATTATATAATATATAATAATACTATATAATATTAATCTCCAGTTCCTACCATACTGCCATCTGTGTTGGAGCTAGCTTAGTATTAAACTTCCTAAGGACATCAAATTAAGTGTTTCTTGAATACTTTAATTTCATTTGGCTCTATTCTAATTTGCATCCTGTGAACATACTTCCACTACTCAAAGGCCTGTCTTTGAACATCTACAATCTTTGAACAACCCCAACTAATTTCCCTACCACTGTTCGTGACCATGTCTAGGAATCATTAAAAAAATTCATAGCAATTGTATTTTATCTACAAGGACAAGAATGCTGGTAGAAGCCTTATTCTTATCTGATCTGCTTGAGCACCTTGCTTCTAGGAATATTATTTCTAACACAGATAATTTACATTTTTATTTGTTTTGCCAGCTTTTCAAAACTACATGAAGCCTGCAGTCATGCTCTTCTACAGCACTTCCACAGATCAAAACATCATCTGTGAAGACTTACCATCTATTCTATCCAAGACGTGATTTATTTTCCAGTGAAAGAAGTCAGGTGCCCAGACAAAGCCCAGAAGCCAGTCTTCAGAAACAGCATTCCCTAATGTGAAAGTGTGCTCTGTTTCTTAAGATTACTGGCCAAAATCTACTGATACCAAATATTTTTCCATAGTTAATGCATCAACCATAAAAGGCATTTAAGAATGTCCTTGTTTAACTGGTCAAAACCATTCACATCTATCTTTCTATCTATCTATTTATCTATCTATTTATCTATCTATCTTTAGTTTGATATTTGGAGTGAATAGATAGGGAGAAAGTACTAATTCTTTTGTTTGCAGCGACTGATCGGTAATGTCATTCCTCTTGGTTCTCTTGCTTGCTCTGTCATTCTGAGGCAAGTGGCTTTGCACCGTTTCTGCTTTTACCTTTGTTTTTGCAAGACTACATTTTCCCAAGGGGCTTGTAAATAGGTGTTTCCAGTTCTATTTGTTCTGTTTAAGAAACTTCCCTAAATCCTGGAATATGTTTCTGGTATTTACTTCTGTTGTTTGAGTTTTCTGCTTTCTGAGAAGTTACATGTTTTAATGAATTATACATTTTAGTCTATGTAATCTTAGGAGCTGCAGCTTCAAACATCTATTATTTACCTATGCATTGATTTCATATGCTTCCTCAGTGGGGCTAACTGTAGTAAACCTGAATGTAATCAAAATCTTCAGTTTTGTCCACTTATCTGATACTATCAGTGCTGCTCCTCTAGTGCTAATATTTTCTGGGATCACGTTGACATGACCACTGATCTCCATCATTGTCCAAAACTGACCATTACTTCTCTGAGTTTCCTTATCTGCAGTGATATTGTTGTCATTCTTTGTTCATGTCGTGGGAATTAATTATGACAACTTAGTATGAGCTGTTGTTGCATTTGCTGCCTCACTTTTTCAAGTATGAGGCAGCTCTTCTGTTTGTAGCATTTGTCACAAGAAATCTGCTGATTTCTGTCTTCAGCTTTGTTTTGCCTGTTTTATCTTAGGGTCTTGCAATTTCTTATGTGATCTGTGCCTCAGTTGCCTCCCTAAAATGACCAAAATGTCTCACCAGATTTACTAATTTGCATATTCATGTATGTTTTCAACTTCTTTTTATATTTTTCTATAGACATTACTCATACATCTTTATAAGGCATGCAGAACTCTGTGCAGTTTGATAAGACAACCTCAGACAAGCATATTTTCTGAGAATTAAGGGAAAACTAATGGAAAAAGCAGGCACTTCCAAGACAGCCATTATCAAAACTATTTTCAGACTGCCCTTTTTTATTTTTTTGCAATAACAACATTTATTCCCACTTATTCTCCAGGGGTTAGCAAGTTTTAGGTAGGACGGTGATTATAGCTATTCTCTTCCTTTGTGCAGAGGCTTTTCTTAATCAATGATCACCAAAGACCTAAGAGTTTGATAACATCCACTTTGTTCAGTGTCTGTTGCATCAATGTGTTTGCATTGCTTAAGATGAGTGTCTACACAATCCATTCAAATGACTCATGCAAGAGCCTCTTTTCATTAAGTTACAATTCCCATGGCTGCTGCTCTGCTTTCTACTACAAAAAATGGCAGCAAAGAATTATGTCATGAATCTCCCTGCACATTTACTTTTAATGGGATTTGGATCAGAAGAAACTAAAGTTCTTATCTCTATCTTTCACATTCATAATTGCATCTTCCTAAATGGACCTTTTTTACAGGGATGAGCGTGGTTATATTTCCTGTGCTAGCAGGAACAGGTCTTGATGAGAATCACTTTCAATCCAGCATCTGAGGTCTTGGTCATTCCTCACTTTGCGATAGTATATGACAGGCATCTTCCATCTTCAGCTTGCTCTCAGTTCCAATTGAGTGAAAGAAAGTGTAGTCCCAAATAAGCAGCATTTTTTGACTTTGTGAAGGAGGTAAATTGTAAGTTTTGCCACCTGTGATGGTCTAGTGTAACAAAGACTGGTTTTGCTGCTGAAAACTGTTACTTCTCTTGAAAATCTGGTTCCTCAGCATTCTGACAAAAAATTCACAGGAAAGCCATAAATCCTTAACTTTAACCATCAAACCAGTTTTCTTTCTATATGAAAAGACAGCAAAGCTATTAGAGTACTGTTTTACCACTGAAAACAAATCAGGAGATCAACCATTACTATACTATACATTAATTTCTTTAAACAAAAAGAACTTAGAAAACGTCATTGATGGCTGCTACCATCACAACATTGACACCATTTTGCTCACAGATTTGTTCCCTTTTTAGCTAGTAGCAAACCAGATCAGTCTCCTTCCACAAAATAAGCTGAGCTTGCTTGGAGAAGCAGAAAACCTTCCTTCCTTATACGGCTGTTCTATTAGCACTATTAATTCAACTTAGCTTGACCCTTCAAAACATTGTACCTATTTGTGCTGAATTGTGGACCAAAAATGCACACATGAGCATATATATTTCATCTGCAGGTATCACCTTGAGGTTAAACCTGGTCCCAAAGAAGTTGCAGGGGTCCAAGTGACTTAGGCAGAGCCAAAGACCCACATGCAGATATCTTAGAACGATTTGGGTTGGAAAGGATCTTAAGATCATCTAGTTCCAATGTCACCTCCCACGGTCAGGGGCACCTCACACTAGACCATGTTGCCCAAAGCTCTGTCCAGCCTGGCCTTGAACACTGCCAGGGATGGCACATTAACCACTTCTTTGGGCAACCCATTCCAATATCTCACCACCGTCACAGTAAAGAACTTCTTCATTATATCTAACCTGATCTTCCCCTGTTTAAATTTAAACCCATCACCCCTTGTCCTCTCACTACAGTTCCTGATGAAGAGTCTCTCCAGCATTCTTGTAGGCCCCCTTCAGATCTCTGAGGTCTCCATGCAGTTTCTCTTCTCCAGGCTAAACAGCCCCAATTTTCTCAGCCTGTCTTCATACGGGAGGTGTTCCAGCACCTGGATCATCCTCATGGCTTTCTTCTGGACTTGAATAACAATAACAATTCATATTTTACTGAAAACTCCTCACCCTAGGCCTTGCACAGGCAGTGGTCCATGGTAAAGAAATTAGAATTGGTCTGCAAATGCATCTTGTATTATCTTCTTGAACCTCAGGTATGCTGGTAGAATGTCAAAAATTTGCAATGACTCTTGAAGTTCAGAAATAGGTAAAAGCTTATAAATACAAGAGGTTGCCATAGACAATCATTATATCAGACCCCGATGTACTTTCATTAGGTGAACATTGAGAAAATTTCTTAGGTGTGTGAGAGAAATTTCAAACCTCATTTCCTGAACACTAACAATGAAAAGCATCCCAAATGTACAGAAAGACAGATTCTCATCCTTGTACAAACACCACGCTCTCATTAGTTTTCATTCACAAAGGTAATGAAGTAGGAAACACCAGGCAGTTGAGGATTTACAGCCCTAAGAAGATCAGTAAATAAAAGCAGCAGATTAGCCCAATATTATTGAATCCTGCCATTTAAAGTCTTTTCTGGTGGACTTAATAGGCAATATATATCAGTTTTAGAAGAGGTGTTGGAATGAGCAGCATCTAAATCAGGAACACATACAATGAAGCAGGTTGACAGAAATCTATCTTCTAACTTGATGGCAGTAATTCATGCAGAATGTGGAGAGATTTATGCCAGGACTCAAGGAATATAATATTCCTCTTGAATTAACTAATTTTTGCAATCAATGTACTGTGAGTGGTACACTGCTGCCAGAAAGGATTTGTGGCCTGCCTGAAGTACCAATTACCTTCCATTTTCTGCAGTAAAAGTGTCTGGTAATGTGAGTGATAGCAGCAAATTTTACACATCCCTAACGATGGAAATGAATGTGCTTTTCCATCATGTCAAGAAACAGATTTTGTAAATAACATGAAATAGAGAATGGGAATCTTTGGGATTGGTGCAGGAAAACATAATTTAGTATTTTTATATTTACATTTGTTCTACCAATCATATTTCCCATTACAACTGACTTTTCAAGCTCAGGTCACACTAGAAAAGAGTATTATTGGGAGAGGCTAATTTTGTTCATGTAAAGGGTGAGTGAAGTCAAGGTAACCTTAAAACCAGCCCAGTGTGAACTGAAAATACTATCTAAACGAATACTTCAAAGCTAATCAGAGCTGACTCTTGGCATGAAAAGTCGTTTGGATTTCCTAGGATCAGTCTTGTGTTTCAGACATTTGTTAAGTCCCAGTTGTTGACTGTGGGACTCTCCCAGGAGATCCTGCCTCTTACACTCTAATCACAGTGCTGGAAAATCATAGATTCCCAAAACAGACAATGGCTTCTTTCCTGCCAGGTTCACTGATAAAACTCTCTGAATAACTCTGTCTATAGCACTGATTTCATAGGTACTTTAGAAGTATTTTGTCTAAGTAAAAGTTGCAGGTATTTGAGTAAAAAAAACCCCAGTAAATAAACCCACATTATTTCTCCCATTAAAAAAATAAGTTCTGTGCCTAAAAAAAGGAGCCTGAAGCCAAAATGTAGGTCAGACTTGCAAAACGGCATGGAAATAATCATCACTGAGAAACAGAGGATGGGCTCAGATTAGTTTGAGTATTTGAGAAGCTGTAAACATCTGAGAATTGCCTCTGGAACAAACCCAAAAGAGAGGTTTAGTAAGTTCCTTAAATACAATCCTGAGAATCGATGGGCCATAGGAGAATGCATCTGAAATGTCCATTGGTCCTGAGGAGAAATTTTTGAGGGCTAACACACTTAAACAGCCATTTGGAAGCTTATTTTAGAAAGTGGGTGATTCCACACGTCCATTTTGTGTGTGTTCATTAGCAGTGAGATGGTTCTAGCTTTGACTGTGACAATTTGAATTTTCAACTACTCAAATATATAATCTGTGTTTGGGTTTTAGCCTGAGTAGTGTCATTAAATATCAAAGATGTTCATGTACATGCTGGAATGATATGGTCCATTCCATAGTTCACTGTACTACATGAATCCTATGTTGTCATTTTGAAATAATTCTATCTTTTATAGCACATTAGCTCAGCTGCTTATAAATTACTACCTCACCATGAAGCTGTAGGTGAGAAACTGCAGTGAGAAGAGAGTAGAACCACAGCTGTGATATCACATTCATAAGCAATATCCTTCTATCTTGACAATTGCCCTTGCGTCTTCCTTACTAGGCTCATGAAAGCAGGTTCCATGCTGCAGCAATCAAAGAAGTCCTCTGCTCAGAGGACAACTTGGAATAGGCATAAGTACATAGTGAGAACCATATGGGGATCCAGCCTCAGATCTCACTTCTGTGCCACTTCACTCATCCTTAGAGGTTACTGAGACATAGGAGCAGGTTAAGCAGCTTAGAGGGAGAGGTTGGTATCTGACTGTTCTGAGTGAGGTGAAAGCTCCTTTCCCTGGACTACATTACTGGAAGTAGTTTAATAAGGCAGTTTGACAAAAAAATGATCAGGAAATCCACACATTAGATCTAGGATAATGTAAAATAAGGTGCAAATACAAGGAAAGCCTACGCCTGACTTTTACTGGATATACTGTGCAATTGGCATAAAGCAGGTATGATGGAATGGGACCAATCGCCTTTTCAAAAGGGAAAGATTTGAAGAGCCAGGACTTATTCTAATGAGACCTCAACCTCAGTCTCAGCTAAACCTTCCTTCAAGAAAAAAGGGTATAAAAGCCTCGGAGAAGATGTTAGGTGCTTTGCAGACCTAATGGCATTACCTATTGGGCAAAAATCACAGAACCAAATGATAAGTATAGCAAAACGTCTTTCTCAGCTGCTCAGTGGGTGGCTGTGCCTATTGAGATCAGTTAAAAGGACAAGGAGGAGCCAACTGACATCCTGCAATCATGCTAGAAAACTGTTGATGGTTTGTTAAGTAGTTCTCTTATTGTAGCTGTTACCTGATTTAACCTTCCTCAAACGATCAAAAAAAAGAGGGGGGAAAGAAAAGCAGAAAACACCTCTTCAGTGAGGTGCTACTAAAGCTTTATTTGTTGTGACAAGCTGACATTATTGAGACTGTGAGGAGTGAAAATGTGGCAGAAAGTGTGGCCTAACAGGCCATCACATGCTTTAAGCAGTGCAGGAGGAAAACCCTGCAATTGACAACATCAAACATTTACAGAAAGATCATGAATTAAAGTTGATGGAATGCCAGATTCCATCTGGAAGAGAAGGTCAGTAGAAACACTCAGGAAAATCAGTGTCTGGAAGAGATTTAGCATGTTGGGTAGGGAGACAACGTTTTCCTCTCTGTTGGTACAATCAAGGTATTTGTGCTGATTTTGGTAGAAGACAAAAGATTACATCTTGCACTCCACTGAATGTTCTGGAGTCACTTATGACCAAGTTGATTCTGTAGCAATTTCTATCTACTTTGAACTAATTAATATGAAGTACAGGCAGTGAAAAACAGCGAACAGAAGCTGTATACACTCACTGTACAAGTAGAGACTACAACGAACTCTATTCTGACTCACCTTCAAAATCTCTTTGTTGTTTTCTGCATGCAGATAGGTACAAATCACAGCCAGACAGCAGAAATGCAGTGAACATATAAGAGCTTTATGGCACAGTACTGAGTCCCAGACAAATACAGTCCTTGAGCCAGGGATAGAGCCAAGATTTCAAACAAGAGAGGAATCACAGAAAAGGAGAATAAAGATGTCATAGGAGCAGACAAAACACAGGGAGAAGACAGGAAAGTGAGAAAACACGGACACTGTGTAGCCCTCAAGGCCTTGTATAGCAGCTTTTGCTCATTCTTGCTTTTCTTATCTTGTGTTAACCTCAACATCTTTTAAAGGGTTTAAGTTGGAAAATGATGACACAGTTGCTTTGGAACAAGGAAGGCTGGAGGCTTTTGCATACTGTAAAGCTGTGGTGATTTAATGACAAATCTCCTGGGGTCTAGGGCTTTCTCCTGTAATAATCAGCAAACCAGTACAAGTGTGTTTTAATTCAATCCTCATTTCACAATCTTGCACTCTTCTGTATTCATATTAGCTAAAGTAATCTGGAGATGCTGGTTACCCTGAATACAAATTTCTTGTTGATGGTACAGGTAATGAGCCTGTTCTTGATCTAAGAATTATTTCTGCTTTGAGAAGAACTTTCTCATTTCACACAGCATTTGTACATAAAGCTTCAGGATGCTCCTGAGCAGAAAAGTGTTGTTTACAAGAGTTGATTCCATGCTTCAATATATTGGTGCTATTCCAAACTGCATTGCAAGACAATGGCCCAAGGACTTATGGATCAAGCATGTACTAATCTCGTGTAAGTGCCATGTCATTGTTTAGCCTCACTGGGAGCCAAATTGTCTTTTCCAAGGAACTAGTTGGTTGATTTTTACTTCTCTATAACTATAAATGGCACTCAGGCACTTCAAGAAACCCACAGCCTACTCTTGTGGAGGAATTAATGGACTGAATAAGCTTCTGGTACAAAACAACTAAATTGTCTCATAATGATGGGCTCTCTGAATTAAATCAGTGAAATTAAAGTCCTTTACCACCTTCTATTTGCCCTTTTCATGCGGAAAGAGAATAAAAGCTTTATCATACAATGTCCATCACTAACCAATATGAAATGAATTTGAAATTCAGACTTGCCAAGAAAATTATCATATACAGAAAATAAGATAAGAAAGTTACAAGTAATCTCAAACATTATTCACAGGAACTTTTCACTATTAATTTTTAAGCATTTTCCTATCAAAGACAGATTCACTCAAACTGCAGGGAAATATCAACGTGAAATACTGAGGACACAGTTGATTCGGAGAAAACTCCAGGAACAAACTTGCCAACAAAGTTTTAAGTTGACAAGCAGGTATTCTTTATTACAGCGTCAGAAGACATGGGGGATAGCTCCTCCTAACGTGTGTCCCCGTATTGCTACACAAGCCGTCCTTATATAGCCAGTGGGCATTCATACATATTCATGAGGCTACACATGTATTACATCATTTTCTAGAAAGTTTCCCGCATGTGTACAAAAATGTGGTGG